>JAIPRM010004618.1:0-22522 GCA_025469315.1 Stegophylla sp. TES_Ste_2020 | reverse complement strand
GTTGTGTCATTATTATTGTTTGTAATGTGGTAATATATGTAGTTTCAATTTAAATTTATTTATTTCAAAAAATAATTACTATATTCATTCATGCAAAGTTTTTATGCCGCGATGGCTTTTCTTTGCCAAAATTAAATTATTTATTTATTTATTTTTTTTAATAAATTTAAATATTATTATTGACCCTAAATCATTGTGTTTTTTTTCTTTCTTTTCTTTTCCTCAACCTCTTAGTAAAAAGAAAAAACAAAATCCTATGTGCCCCGCCCCGACCCCTGGGTTTCGGCCGTAGGTTGGCGACCTTATAGGGCCGTCACATAACACTCCACCCGAACCGTAAGGCGAGGCCAAGTTGAGATGTTACAAATTTTTGAGATTTTTTCTGCAAGCAACTACGTAATCAATGCAATGAAAGATGAAATTAGAAGAACTCGTGAATTTTATTCAAATGATGTTGACAATTTTGATCGAGTAAAAATTTAAAATCATTAGTATTTTTATGGAATCGTTATTTTGACGACAATAATATAGAATTAAAAAAGACTTATTGAAATAAATAATCTTTGTAATCCTGATTTATTTCTGAATATTTTTAAATATAGCAAATATTAATAATTATACGAGTACATATTCTGTTACATTAGTTGACACTAATAGAGGTGTTTATAGGTGTCAGGTTTTTTCTTTAGTTTAAATGTCTATGATCAATCAAATATGGACCCTCCCTTGAAAAATAGCACGAAAAAACTAAAAAAAGTAAAGAGTGGAAACGGGAAAACATAGATAACATGCAACGCGATCGACGGTCATATAGATAACATAGAATATGAGTTCCGCTGATTAAAATGTTGTAATAATCCTCCGCGAAAAATAATCGAGGGAAAACTGTCATGTAAAACTAATGAATTCTGTCAAATACTAATTTACAACGATTATATAAAAAAAGTTTACTTACAATTTTCGAGATTTTTTTTAGTACCGTTGGTTGTACATAATATGAGTATGTTTGTATTTAATTTTCAGCTCTTAAAATCCATACATCAATATTTTATGAAATAAAAACTTTAAAAAAATGAAAAATTTCCAATTTTTTCAAATTTCTGTACTTACCTCATAATTGGTCATATGTTTTTTTAAATTTTATGAGTTATGCGTGTGTGACTATTCTTAGTGTTTAGAGAAAGTTTAAACTTTCTAGTTCCATTATTTTTGAAACTATGTTAAAAAAATAAAATAATAGTTACGAAAATTCAGGTTACAGCGTTTTTTACTATTCTTTGTTAATTTTTAGGTATTCTAGGTATGTGCTTGATAAAAGTATTGAAAATTTTGAAAAATGACTACCCAAAAGTAGCATCTAGACAACATTTCCGATTTATAGAGTTGTTGATGGAAACTTTTGGACTAGTATGTCTACACGAAATCGTGTTTCTTTAGATATGAAAAAAATAAAAATCACACAGATTTGTAAAACTAATATATTCTTCGCTTTCCTCAGAATCTAAATTATATAATTTTAATTTTGTTTTTGTCAAGTTTTGTCAAGTTTATCTCAAATTTTGAGAAATTAAAAAATAACATTTTTAAAGTGCCATCCAGAATCCAATAAGGATTCATATTTTGAATAGGTATTTCTTTACCGAAAAATTAACATGATTATAAAAACAATATCTCCTTTTTCCACTCAGAATCTAAAATATTATTTAATATTTATTAAATTGTTTGTTTAAGATATCTAAACCTCCAGTGGCCAGATTTATAAGGTACCAAATTATTTAATTCCATAATAATTTATTGCCATGTTGATATTGGATTAGATTTGTTTAATCATATACAATATTTTTACAAACACATGATATTACCATAAATAGTCATTTTAATTGATCAATTTTGTGATGTATGTACTATGTATGGAGCCAGGTATTGTTCTTGTGTGTAGAATACTTGAAAAAATATAATGATATTGGTTTTTTATGAACCATTTTTCCATAGTATTAATTTAAACTAATTGAATCATGTTATTATTATTAATAACTATTTTTTTATTCAATAATAAGTTTTTTTACAATAATTTCCTATCTGTTAGAATGTTTTATTGATATAACTATCATAAAATAATAAGCTTTAGTACTATTGATTACATAAATTAGGGACTAAAATAATTAAAAAATTATAATTAGGTATTTAAACAAAATTATGTTAAAGAAAAATAATTACCATTCTAATAATTTAATTTGAAATGAACCATGTAGTATTATAATTTATATATATAAATATAATTGCTAACACACAACTAAAGTCACTAATCATGTCAATTTTGAATTCATTATTTATTATATTTGTTTTAATTTTCAAAATAAACACATTGAAGAGGCTGAACCTAACACCAAATTGTTTGTAAGTCATAGATAGTATTAAAATATAATAATAACATAATTTATTTATTAATATAAATTACATAATTCACTTTATATCAGTAGTGTGCAATGTGTACTGTGTATGTTATGTAAGAGGCATATTCTTATATTGTAAAATCACACATGCACTTGCATTCGCACACACACACCTAGACAATTATCGAAAACCCAATATTATTACATAACAATTGTTAAATATAACCAAATTGATAATTATAATTATTGTATATTAATTAAAATCCCGCTCATAATCATTATATCGAAGAAATGATATATCATATCTTTAAAATATAATACACCCACTAAGGAAGAGGATCCAATCCGAGGAGCGAAGAACATTCAAAGTGCGAATTATGTTAGATTTTTACCTATTTGAATTTTTCACTACAATTCAAGAGTGAGGATGTGCCATTAGCTCAATGAGAAATAAAAAAATTGTAGGAGTAACATGTGTATTTATTGGATCCTCCCAGGACATAAATAATCTAAAAATGTAGGAGATCTAAGTTCCCTTATTTACCCTTATTTATGACAATGGAATGAGCGGTGAAAAAGAAATCATTAAAAAAAACCAAGGGTTATTGTACAGAAAAAGCAGAACATATTTTGTATAACGAGTATTCTCCTCTCTTTAGGTAGATAGTATATAGTGCCAGTTTTACTAAATTTTTTAAAAACAATACACATAAACACACATACTGACAAATATATATGTACTTTATATATTTCACTATTAACAGAGAAAATAAAAAAAAAAATTTTCTAATTTTTGATGAAAATAAAAAAGTATTAGGGAAAAATATCCAAACTTTCTTTTTTTACATTTTCAATTTAAACGTATATAGAAAATAATATAAGAAATATTTTAGCACAAAAAAATATAACAAAAAATGATTTTCAAACATTTTTTTCTGACTCTTTATTTCACAATAAATTTTTTTTTTTTACTTTTATCGGTTAGTAGTAAAACACAAAACTGGTCGAGTAAAAATAAATATTATTCTTTTTACTATTTTTTTTTCAGTATTATATAAAACTAGTGGAGTAAAAAATAATTTTTTTGATACCATAACAATATTTATATTTTTTAAGTAAAATAAGTCTTTAATAAACTGAACCACCGCTTAGAATAGCCTTATCAAAGAATTAATTTGTTGTTTCTTTAGAATTCAATACACCCACAGGAGTATCTTACTTGAGGAGTAAAGAATACCCAAGGTGCGGGGTATGTCCTTTTTCCTTTTATCTAAACGCTTTTTCATAAAGAAATACTTGTCCAAAATTTTTAACTGTAACTTTATAAATTAGAAATCAGCTTGCCGGTAGTACAAAAAAAGAGGTCATTTTTGAATATTTTCAATATTTTTTTAAATATAAGTAAAACCAATGATAATTTCAGTAAAAAAATGGTGAAAAATGTATAATAATAAAAATATGATGTATATTATTTATAAAATATTTGAACTTTATTAATTATTTGTATAGCATATTTGGAAATATTTATATTATTCTAAAATAATTAAAAATATTAAAAATACAATATAGAACAAATCATCCAGAATCTAATGAAATTTACTAATCTGTTAATAACTTTTAATTATTCAATCATTCTAAAAATATTTATTCAAACTAAAATTCGTTCCACACTCATAGCCTAAATACTATAAATCTATGGACATAGCACATAGATAGCCATAAGCTAAGAATGTATTATATTTCTTAAGAAAAAAAAAATTATATATATATATATATATATATCTTAAATTTATTTATTTATCTAATTTATCAGTTTTCAATAAAAGTATATTATTAAAACATCAAAATTTTAACAACCCATAGGTACTTGTACATAATTTTGAATTGTATGTTCTTTATATTATAATATTTGAGGAGCATAGAGTCAAAACAGATCAAAACACAAATCCATTATTTGGAGATAAAGCCAATCATATATTTTGCCTATTTTTAAGATTTTTCTACCTTTTAATTATTATTGTAATAAAATAATTGTAAGTATCTATAATATAATTAAAATATGATTTATTTTTTTATGGACTTTATTATCTTAAATGTTAGTTTTTTAACTAATATTGGTTAGACCACATTGGCAATAGAGATAATATAAGAGTGAAGTTATTTCATTTGGTTTGTCTAACTAATACTATGTTAACAATATTTATTTATTTGTAACTTATTTAAATCATAGTACACTTTTCTGTTCAATATGATTAACAGTATAATTGTTATATAATTTACTAAAAATAAAAAGACTAGCTTTTAATTAATAAAAATATTAATGATATTAAATTTTTTTATTAATTAATTTAACTGAAAAAAAATTACAGACCTGATAAACAAATAGGTACAACATTGTTATAATAATGTTATAATTTTCAATCCAGTGTTATAGTAAAATAGTTATTAAACTAAAAAAAATAAAAATAATTACCTTTTAGTAGTCTAACAATAGTGAAGATATTCAAATGACAAATTTACAATAAATTAATCAATTAAAAAAAAAAATATATATATATATAAACATCATAACAAGTAGAATATTATAATAATAAATAGGTATCACATAATATTATTTTCAGTACCGAGTAATCTCTAAGAATACCTAGTATAATAGTTATTAATCTTAACAAAATAAAAATAATAATATTTTAGTAGTACTTCTAACAACAATTAATACTGTACTCAAATTTGCCTACTGTTAATTAATTAATCTGACAAAAAATATAGATCTCATAAACATGTATAACATTGTAATAATTAGTATCACATAACAATATTATTATTTTATTTTCAATGCAGAGTAACTTTTAAAAATAATTTTCATTCAGTCATTATCGTTTTCATTAAAAATAGTTATTAAGTTATCAATGGTATGGTTGTCTGTAAATTTTTGTAAAACTGATGTTTAATAGGTGTTAAGTTGTAAATACGGAAGTAATTGTATTAATTTTTTTTTTAATTCAGTTAATTTGTGGCCTGTTGGATATAAACTCAGACAACTCAACAATATTATTGTATAAGACTTTGTAAATCAGATTTAACCGCAAATAAATATAATAATTATTGTATATATCTGTGGATTTAACTGTAAAAATGTTATCTTTAATATCATAATCATAATTGCATTTCTTTTGGCACTATTTATTGTCAATAAATACATAGAGAAAAAAAATGGCCTAATCTACCATGAATAATATTATAGTGTGTTGGGCTACTCTGGTTCTGAAATAAATTATTTATATATCAGTGACAGAAAAAAATTAAGTTCTGCCACCTAGCAGACAAATTTTTTTGTGAGTTAGATCATATTGGTTTTCAAATATCTTATCAATCTAAACCAAAATACTACATAAAAACAAATTTAAATTTTTGTGGGTTGAACTGTCTAGCACTATGCTCCTCATTAACAGTTAATGCCTACTAAAAATATTATTATGAATAAAAATTAGCAATTAAAGCAAAATTTGAGGTATTACATATTTTTATAATTCTTAATGCGTACATTAAATATTTATTCATGCTCATTTCATCATTTTAATTGTAAATTTTTCAGGTGTAAGCTGAAACCAGGTCTTTACTAATAATACTGAACAGAATATAAGTGAGACAAGAGGTATTTAAATAATTACTTAAATAATATTAAAAGTATGTTATTGCAAAACTGTGTTCTAAGCATTACAATCGACAAGGCTCGTTTAGTTCTTTCACTCCTGGTACCCGTGTTCTAGCCATCAAAGACGCTTAGCTGACTTATCAAAAATCTTTATTTCATTTACAAAGACCTGAAGAAAGTATTACATAGCAAAGTTTATAATGCTTAAGTTGTTATATAATTTGGAAATTGTTGTATTTTATGTGATTCCTTTTCCTTGAAAAATTACAATGCTCTCATCGATAATTCAGCAGGTCAATCCATCACAGAGTCTCGAAAAACATAAATCCACCATTACCCTGTTAACATTCAGATGTTCAAATCATTAGTTATATAGCAGTTATAAATAGGAAAAATATGTAAACTTTATTGTAGTAAATAATAAATATCTGTAATTAGAAATATAATTAATAAAGTAAGAAATATAATAATATAACAGTAAAATTTGATGTCAAAAAGGAGCAAATACTTTTAGTTTTAACTATTTTTTCCAAGTAATTTTTTTTTGGGGTACAGTCAATTGGTCGTGACAAAATTGGTCATCTAAAATTCGTCGTTAAGTAAATTGGTCGTCTAGAAAATTAGTCGCTTTCCAAATAATATTTGTACAAAAAACTATAAATTATGAGTTATCTCCCGATACGTAATATAATACAATTTCAAAAATTTTCTTAAGTTAATATTTTTGCAATAAACTATAAATTAACATATTTCTGGTTTGTCCACGACTGATTTTCCAAACGACCAATTTACCTAACAACGAATTTTAGACGACAAATTTTGTCACGACCAATTGACGTAGATTAATTTTTTTTTTGATATGTTATTCTTATTTAAATGTTAGATTTGAGCAAAAGCGAAGAATATATTGGTTTTACAAATCTGTATGTTTTTTTTTTTAAAATTTTTTTTTTATATGTATGGAAGCACGATTTCAGGTAGAATTACGGGTCCAAAAGTTTCGATCAGTCAATTTAAAGATCGGAAATGTTGTCTAGATGATACTTTAAGGTGGTTATTTTTCCAAAATTTCAGTATTTTTTCTTAGCGCATGCCTAGACTACAAAAAAATTAACAAATAATAGTGAAAAAACGACATAGACTAAATTTTCATAAATTTAATTTTCAAAAATAATGGAGCTAGAAAGTTGAAATTTTAACCAATTACTAAAAATAGTCATGCACAAATCTCATAAAATTTTCAAAAATATTTGACCAATTTTGAGGTAAGTACAAAACTTTGAAAATTTCTCGTTTTTTATAAGTTTTTAATTCATAAAATTTTATTGTATAGATATTAAGACCTGAAAATTTAATACAAACATACTCATGTATATTCTCAATAATACTATAAAAAGCTTAAAAATCGTGAATCAATTTTTTGTTTTATAACTGTTTAAAGTATTTTGATAGAATTCATTAGTTTTACTTAAAATTACACACTTCAACGCATATAAAAAATAATTGGTATGACCTATCTTTATGAAATTTGGTATATAGATAGGGATTTACAAGGTGAATATTTTGGTATAATTAATTTTTTTACGGACAAATAATAAGGACAAATTGAAAGTATTATAAAGTTTTGATTGAAAAAAATCGGAAAAAGTACTGACAAATATTCAGAAAATACTGAAATAAATATTTTCATGAAATAAATTTTAGACATTTAATAATTACTTCCAAAATAATAGAGATAGTCACTAAAAATAGTCATGTGCATACCTCATAAAATTTTCAAAAACATATAACCAATATTGAGGTAAGTACAAAAATGTGTAAAAATAGGAAATTCTCATTTTTTGTAAGTTTTTATTTTATAAAATTTTAATATATGGGTATTAAGAGCTAAAAATTTTATATAAACATACCTTTTATATTTATTATTGTGTTTATTTTAATAATTAAAAGAAACATTTTCATTAACTTAAAATAAGTGAATAATTAAAGGTTAGTTACGGTTGAAAAAAATTCAAAAAAAAATTTTCTGGGAAGGTTTTGAAAACGTACCATTTGTTCCACATGACTGAGGATGTTCCACTAGACTACCTATTCATGTCAACATGGAATAAAATAATATGAACAGCGACATTTGAATGTAGCTGTTTGGGACATAGGAATTTTTGAACGTAAAAATAAAAAAATTAAAAACATTAAATAAATATTTGGTACAATAATAATAATAAGTAAAGTAAAACAATGATAGGTTAGGTAAAGTAAAGTAAAAGAAAAGATAAGTAAAATATAGCAGTGCTGATACTGATTTTTTTTTTAAATAGTGAAAAAATTAACATTCACATTTTTCATTCCAAATTTTTTTATTTAATTTATATTTTAGTAATTCAAACAAATAAATAATTACTAAAACCAATTGTATATAAACATTTGCATTCGGTACTTAAATTAAACTGGATAATCATTAGTAGAATGAGTATAGTTGATAAGTTGAATAAATTCATTTTTAATTTTAAAACAGTCTTAGAGTAAAATTTAATTTGTTGATTTTTTAATGATAGCCAAAAATGGGATATAAAAAATAAAAAAAGTGATCATTTTTGGATTTTTGTTTGAAAAAGTGACTTAAACAACAAAAAGTGACTTTTAGTGACAAAAGTGACTTACTAGCAGGCCTGGTATAGATAAAAAAGCCGGACATACTCGCACCATGGGTATTTTTCACTCTTCAGGTCAGTTACTGTTGGTGGGCGAGTTGAAAATGACAAATATAATTGTTCCTTATATTATTAACTTCTTTCATTATTATTATTATTATTATTGAAGAAATAAATGATTTATCGTCGATATAAAATTCTACACACACACATTCACACTCACACACACCATATGTATCTGACCTGAGATACAAAGAATACCAGTAGTGCAAAGTATGTATGGTTTCTTGTCTATTTTTTTTTTTTTTTTTAAGTAAAATTATTGAATTGAAATATTTGGGCAATGCCACGTAAAAATGATATTGCACGCATTATTTGATAATGTTTTGCTATTTTTAAAATTCTTTAGTCTACATGTGCGAAAAAAATTTTTGGATGACTTTTACCAGCTTCATGCTGGCTGAAAAATATCTTGCACAAATACTACATTTTAAAAATTGATTAATTTACTAACTATTAATGGGCGTGGATTTATATTTGTATCATTGTATTTAGTATCAAAAAATACATAAGATGAAGAAAAAACATTGCCACCATTATGGATGTCCCGTAAAATAGAAATATATCATACTCTTTGTCCACTGATATACTTCTAATGAGTAACTTAATACAATTTAATTCAAAAATAAATGAATGGGAATCTCGGTCATAAATAGTATCTTTTAATTGATTAAATTAAATTAAATGGCTTGTAACTTTTAATTGTTTATTTATAATTATTATATCACCTATTGTTTATAATTTTATTTTATTAAATTGTATATATATATTTTTTTTATCAAAATATTTATGCTGATGATTAAACAAGGTATGTTTGGAAGGGATTATTTCATTCTATACTACATATGTAACAATTTCTTAAATATTTATGTATAATATACGAATAATTATTTAAACAAATATCCCCCAATACCAAAAATAATAGTCAAAACAAAAATAATAAAAGGAACAATATGTGAATATATACCATAACTAAAAAAAAGTATTGACTATAATTATTGTACAGTATCAAACATAAACATGTTGACAATTACAAAAAATGTATGATATACAATGACAATTAATATAAAATAATATGCCTGTTAATATTTATTAATTTCATAGTATATTTAAATAAATATACAGAATTATATTTTTATTAAAACAATTTTATTTATATTATTATTCAAATGATTAAATTGATAAAATAAATGATAAATTAAGTAAATTTTAGGAAATTTAATAACATTATGTAAAATAATATTTGTTTTCATTTATGTAGAAATATACGTATATGACTATTTTAAAAGACTTATTAGGTATTACTTATTACATTACTAATAGCAAGTAAAAAATTGATTTAAATACCAAGTGATTATTAATATAGAAGTGCAATATAATAATATATTAATTGGAAAAAATTAATTTTTTAGGGTATTTTTACTTTCGGATATTATTTCTATTGGTATATTTTGTTTACCAGTTAATATTTTTCTAAAAACATTTTTGGCTCAGATATGTTTTACCGGTTAGCATAAAATATATAAGTAATCAAGAGATAATTAGATGAAATAATACCTACAGATTCAGAAAATCTTGTCAGTGCTGCAATAGTAGGTTTAGTTGACTTGTAAATATCTTTAAGGTTCTCTTGCATAATATCAATCATCGGAGTGACCACAATCCCAGTCAATAAGGTATTATATCTAAAAATACAGAACAATTTTAATAAAACCATCAATAACTGAAAAATAATGTAGGTTTTCTCCATACCATTTCCAGTAAAACTGTTTTACAAAAAAAATTTACAGTGGCCTTACTTATCAAGTAATTAAATTGTCCAAAATAGCATTTCTTCAACAAATCTTGCAAATGGTTTGCATAACTAGAACATTTAAAATTAATATATTAATCAAATTGATTATCTATCATGATTGTACAAAATATGAAAATTATATATGTTAAGATAAAAGACAAGACGTGGTAAATGACATTTGCTAGAAAATGATTAAGTTTTCCTAAAAATTAGTAAATGTTTTAATTGCAAACATTCTCTAGTTTTTGAAGTCAATTACCAGTTACGCTGAACAATTATATGTTTGATACATTTTCAATAATTTCTTTTATAATTTTCATACTGAAATTCGTTTGCACTAAAAAGTGATTTATGTTAAAACTTAAAACTAATGATATTTTATGCATTTCTAGCACTTAGTAACTAGTACTATTCTAGGACCCCCCTCTCCCAAGAAAAGGAGGACAAACATTATAAAATAAATAATTTTTATATTCTGAGTGAAAGCAAAGAATGTATTGATTTTACAAATCTGTGTTCACCCTCCCTTCCCTAAGTATGTCATCACGAGTTTGAGTAGCAATACTTCTTCAAAAGTTTTGATCATGTAATCCTATAGATCGGAAATGTTGTCTAGTTGGTACTTAAAAAACGGTAATAACCGGCATACCCCGAATTTTTATTAATTCAATTTTATATTTTATAACGTAACTTCAAAAATAATGGAGCTAGAAAGTTGAAGCTTTCACCAACTACTAAAAATAATCACGCGCATACCTCATAAAATCTAACCAATGTGCGAATTATGTTCGGCTTTTTATTAAATTTAATATTTAAAATTTTTGAGTTAGCTATTTTTGTCTAAATAGTGTCTTATGGTATGATTTTTCAAAACAAACTGAAAGTTGTTTTTTATTAAAATACGCTCACTTTTATAAATATGGCCACTTAACACTACAGTTTACAAAGTACCTACAATATACAGTAGGAAATAACACATCATTATGACCACCGTTACTATATTATTGTATTTCAAAACGTTTTTGTATAGGTAATATTCTTTGACTGTGGTCCAGGGTGTGAACACACTTAAGCATCCCGGACCAGTTCACCATCGGTGATAGCCAGTTAATATTTACCTAGAATTTTTTCCATCGTTGAATGTTGAATTTTATCATCGAGCTTCCGGACGGTGTGCTGTACATTGTTTAAATTAAGAACTGATGTCACTATTGAAGTCTTCTCGAGCCAACACGGAACAAATCGCTTGATTAATACCTCTACCAACAATAAACACAATATTTTGCAGAAATACTTTTTTTATTATCATAGTATAATTTTTACTGGTCGTGAAAGCTAATTTTTCTAACAACATAACAACCGCACAGACAGACTTTAAAATTCAGATAAAAAAAATGTTAAAATGAAAAAAAAACGATGAGAACACTATGAAACAGAAGAAAATGAATAGAAAGATTTCAAATAGTTTTTTACGCTTTCATCGGTGATAATATTATGACGACAAAAAGAGAAGTGAAAGAGAGAAACAAGTTAAAATACAACGGGAAAACAATTGTATTACTATTATGAGTTGGTTTGAATTCGTAATGTACTCTACATATTGTACGTCATGAACTAAAGCTGATAAAGATAACAGTAGTCAGAGAACCCGATTTATGTTATCACCTAATACAGACAGCTGATAACTATAATGTCATTTTTTGCGAAACCTTATCGCGTCGTTGTACCGCTAGTACTAACTGGGTAAAAGTAATATCATGTCGACGAAGTGGCGACCGTGGCGTATACAAACCATGGAAAAATGGTGGGTGGGTCCTTTGATTTAAGCAGCTTATATACATTACAATATGTTGTTGAAATTTCCCTCAGACGAGTGTAATGGAGGGGACATCATAACTACTATTGTGTAGTTTAAGCAAAACGAGACTGCGCTAGTTGCGCCAGCTGCTTAAATGTATAGTACATTATTGTCGATTCTCGCTGAAGTGTTGTCGACGCAATTTGTACAATTCTGTGACCGAATTTTTTTTCAAACCTAATCCAAACATTGGTGTATTCATTTACACCGATTTTTTGAAATTTTTAACCGTGCATTTATCATCTTCAAATTATTCATCATTCATCATTCGTTTCGATTGTTTCAAAGCAGACGAACATCTAAATCCGGTTTCACAAACTTATAGTACTTCATGGGGTAAATTTTTATTTTATTACTTACAATAGGTATACGATTATAATTGTTGTTATTATTAAGTATTTTGTTTACATTAGTATTATAGTTATACCAAAAAATCCATTTAATTGTTTAAAGTAAGAATTCTATGTAAGAAACAAACCCTAAACGTACTAATAATCTGAGAACGATTCTGAATAGAAAAGTATTTTCAGAAAAAAAAATTTATTTATCATTTTCTTTAACTACTATGTGGTGGCGTTTCATATATAGCACGCATTTTCAGGACGAATTTTAGTAGAACTTGAAAAAAAATTTAATTTTGACTGATTATATCTGAAATTTATATAAAAAAATAATAATATGGCCATCAAATTATTTTCAGATACGAAATAGTTTTAAAATCCACGATTGTGAAGTTTCGGCACTATATACCTGAAAAATTTCTTCACTTGATCCTATTTATATGCTAATAGTAAAATAATATTAATTAAAGGTACAATATTATATTTACATCGTATATTAACATGTTATAACATTAAATATAAGATTGTAAATTCATATTAATAGGGTACTTAATCTCAAAAACAGTGAAATTATGAAATATTTATTACTTAACATTCAGTTATAACAAAACTTATAGGCCTGCCTATTTATTACTTATTAATTATTACCATTCAATATATTATTTCTTAAAATGGTTTATATTTTATATGGATGACCAAGCGTCACGATATTGGCATAATAATAATTTGATAGTATTATAACTTTTTACACACAATATTGGTAATTAAATCATTTTATCTAAATAATACCGCAACTTATTTTATTTATTTTTGTTCAGTACTGTTGCATAAATAATAAATTATGAATTAATATTACAAATCTTGTAACATGTTAGTAGGTAGGTAGTTGCCGTGTTAAACATATAATAATAATAATAATATTAGAATTTACGTTTAAGGCCTTAAGTAGAAATACTTATAATGTTGTATAGAGTAGAATGTAGGTGATAATTATTTATTATTGTTATTGTTGAGTCAAAAGAACATAATTCTAACGTCATTGTAATTTAATTTAATTAAGTATTATTATTAGGTAGTCAATATATTTAAATGTTAAGGTAGAAAATATAATATAATTCATTGTGTTAACGGATGATTATAAATTTCCCCGATTTTCATTTTGTCGATTTTGGAGTTGGTTTTATGTCATGTAAATCATCTGTAACATTTTTCTACCGGGAAAAAAACTGAATTCTACAGATTACAAATTTTTTAACTATTCGATTAAAAGGGAAACGGCAACGGTGCCAAATGAGCGTTTGCTGACTAAACACTCAATCCATTCTTTTGAGTAATTATAACTATTTACTATTAGTCATATATGTATTTAATGATTATAGACAACCAGTTTGGTGGATAATTAAACCGCTATGAATATACAGTATGAATTATAGCCGTATAGGTAATACACTGCCTAAAATTTATATTACGATCAGTTAGGTTCGTTTCACGATGAGTAAATTTAACTAAATAGTCAGTGAATTGAAGTTTTGCTATGCTTATAGTTATAATCAGTGGCGCAACCAAGGAGGGTGTTTTGGGTGTCTGGACAACCCCCCCCCCTTGGACCATATTTATGGAAATTTATTCAATGAGCATTGAAAAAAAGAAATCCTTTTAACTATACAATAATAATTATAACCTCTATTAATTCAGAAATATATCATGGTGTAAAATAAACATAATATTTAAACATTGCTCACTATTTTATGAAATATTTAACATTAGATTATCAATAAGAGTTAGAACATCCATATACAAATTATAATTGGTAATAATTTATTATGATTTAGTAGAAATCAAGAAACAAGATATCTATTCAAAACAATAAGTATTGTTATTTAAAGTCTAATCAAATTATCGGTATCAATGTACTATATCTACTATGTAGGTAGATGAACATTTATTTTAAAGTTACCTGTAACATATTTATGCTGAAAAATCCTTTTCAATTTTTAGAGAAACTTAAAACATACTTTAAAATATTGTCAAATATGCGATGCAAAATTTTATATATCTATTACCAATAACGTTATAAAAATGTTAACTCAGAGAAAAGGCAGTTAGATTTTGCTACACAAAATTGCTATTCGATGAATTCTTGCAAAATGTCCATTAACATTGATATAATTTTATATTTAAATAATTATAGTAGAAATTTATAGGAGGATACCCCCCCATGAAAAATTCCTAGTTGCGCCACCGGTTATAATAATATACTTAATATGATGAAATGTATTAGTATATATGTATTATGTATATATAAAAACATTTTTGGCTGTAATGTGACCCACTTCTTCGTGGTATCTTCTGGGTAATTCTGAATGGTAAATGGTTCTTAATTGAATAAAATATATAATTTTAATAAAATCCTAATTTATTAAATACAACCTAACAAATTTATTAAAAATTGGATTGGTGAAGCTTACATTTATTACATTTATTTAGTACAACGGTAAAAAAACTGGTGAAAATTACTTTTACAGGCAGAAAAAAATTTTTAGATGAAGAAATTAGAGTATGAAAATTGCACGAAAAAGGATTGATTGGTGGAATATACATAGAAATGTGTTAACGATTAAATATGAATGATTTTAAATTGTTTAATAAATTTGGAATTTGTTTAATAATAATAATAATAATAAAAGCTGAACATTCTTTGTATTATGGATATTTTTTGCACCTCGGATGAGATATTGTTGGTGGTTGTGTAGAATTTTAAAGAAACGATAAATCATTTCTTCAATAAAATGATTCTAAACGGAGCTCATAGAGTAGAGTAAGATGCCGTTCCGTATTTTGTTTGCATGCTACGTAGAAGCCGATCACTACACACTAACCGGTCATTGACCTTTTTATTGTTCACAATATTTTTTTTCCCATAATTAGCGTGCCCTGACCATTTTCACAGGGAGTGCCACCAAAACTACATAATATAATTCATATTTACTCATGCACTGAAACAAGCCTTTCTTTAAATGAGTAATTCTTCAACTGGACTTGACATTTTAGACGGTGGAAATTACTTTTTCACGGCTCTATATATCGTAAAGCAACATTAATATGCTATAATATAATTTGTACTATTACTTATCATGTCGCTTTTGATCAGTCACGGTTGAAAAAAGTGCTAAAAATTATTTTCTACCAGTTTAAGTTTGAACCCGGTACCACCGTATCTGAGAAATATGGCTTAGCCATTAGACTAACACAGTGGTTCTCAACCTTTTACATACGGTGACATCCTAATTGAGATCCATAAAAATGGCGACACACATCAATTCAATTTCAATATTTTTGAAAAAATAACAATTATTGCCTATGTAAATTATTACTTATATTATACGTGTTAATATTTTATTTAAAAAAAAGCCGGACATACTTAGCGACATGGGTATTTTTCGATCCTTGGATGGAACACACTTGGTGAGTGTATTGAAATGTTTAGAAACCATAAATTATTTCTTCAATAAAATGATTCTGTGAGAAGCTTCAGTTTATTCGAGACAATTTTACTTAAAGGTTATAAAGTTTGTTATTGTTACAAAAACTATTTATATTTTACTCATCCAGTTTTATTATTCCACTATTAACTGGAAAAAATTGATGAGAAAAAATTTTTAATACTTTTTTTTTGGTGACACACTTAACAGTAATACGTGACACATTAGGGTGTCGCAACACACCGGTTGAGAATCGCTGGACTAACAAATTTAGCGATGAAAACTATTGAAATAGTTGGTATTTAATAAAATAACTAAAAATATTAAATTTTCAAAAACCAAATAGTTAGAAAACAATTAATCTGCGTGGATTCAAGTACATATCATCGTACTCAGCGTCGAAAAATTCATAAAATAGCGATAAAACATTATCAATTTTCTTGAGTGTTCGTAAACTAAAAATATATCAATCTTTATTCGTACTTTCTCCGATTTTTTTCAATTAAACCTTTGTAAAATGTTAAATTATTCGTCCGTAAAAAATTTTATTGCATCAAAATATTTTCAATGAAATTTTTCACTTATATTCCAAGTTTCAAAAAGATCGATTGAACCAATTTTCTTTCATGTACATTAAAGTTTCTAATTTTAAATAAAACTAACGAATTTTGTCAAAATTCTAACTTCAGGCAGTTATAGAGAAAAAAAGTTGACTTACAATATTTCAATTTTTTTTCAGGTTAATGAAACATATATATTATTTATGAGTGAGATCATATTAAATTTTCAAATCTTAACATCAACAATTAAAAGTTTCATTACATAAAAACTAACAAAAATAGAAATATTTCCAATATTTTCAAAATTCCATTCTGAACTAAAAATTAATCAAAAATTAATAATATAAATATAAAATAGTATGTTAGATATGTTTAACAAATAGGTAACTCTTATTATTTAATAGTGTTGAGTGAGTAGTGTATTTTATATAATTTTATTCGAGTTGAGTCGAGTCGTAACGTTGAGTAGGTACCCGAATATTGTGTCGCTTCTCCGGTGGAATAACGACGTAAGTGTAAAATTTATTATTCTTCAGAAAACGCAATTTAAAATTTTAATTATATGTTTTGTGTTATTTCGGTCATAAGATATAGACTAAAAATAATGAATAGGCATTTTTCTTTTTGATAATTTAGCCTAGTTTAAGGAAAATCTATCAGTTTTTGTGAAAACCAATAAACTCCTTCTCTACAGTCCAAAAGTAATTTCTCAAATTCCGATAATTGCATATTTTGCTATTTTATTGTCAATTTTTCGACAGATTTTCTGACTTATTGAAAAAAAAATTTGGAGAAATTTGAAAAATAATCTCTCTATAATATCATATGAATGCGATTTTAGGTCTATAGAGTTATTAATCGAAACTTTTGGAGAAGTATTACTTTATGAAAAAGTGTTCACAGAAGGAGAAAAAAATAAATATCATTGTAAAATTATACGCTTTTTTCCTCCGCTCATAATCTAAAATAAACATCATTATAAAATCATTAGCTTCTTCGCTTCGCTCAGAATCTAAAAAAGAGCAGCTGGATAATCCAACTTTGTAAATGTATTAAGGAGGTTTAACTCTGTGACGTAATTAAGAGGGGAGGTGGCCAGGCCCCATTTAACCAATGTTTATAAATTCACCTATATAATATTTTATTATATTAGTAATGTGTATTTTAAAAATTGACAAAAAATGCAAAGTTTCATGATAACGACTAATTACCAATAATATACAATATATACTATATTATAGTATATTTCATTTAATTATTAACGATAGACAATATATCATAATATAATAATGTATTATAACAATATAAACTATAAATCATTTCTTCAAGAAAATGATTCTGAGTGGAGCTTCAATTAATGTACAATAATAATAATTATCGATTAGGTTATAACTTATATTTAATAATGTTGGGTACTTGATTAGTGTATGTGTGTGTGTGTATGTTAGGTAATAAATATCTTTATAAAAGTTAGTACTAAAAACGATAAAAAACTATTTTTATAAATTTATAAATTATTAACCAAACTTTAATTGGCAAATTGGTGTTCTTGACCTATTTATAGAATTCACATTTATTTTTCAATAATGCAGTCGAACAAAATTCACTATTTTATTTTTCAAATGTCAAAGGAATAGGTAATCGTCCTATACTATTATTTAATGTCTTTGTCCATATTTATTGTATTTATAGTGAATTTGTCCGTACTTTTTTCAATTTTTCTTTCAACTAAACTTTTTTTAAAATTATTCATCTGATTAAAATTTTCTCCCCCCCCCACAAAAAAAAAACATTTGTTATGCAATTATTATTGATTATCATGTTATTGTCATGTTTCTCAAAGATATGGCGAACCCATTATTTTTTTTATGCGTTCAAACGTGTAATTTTATGTATTGTACATACGGAAAAAACCACACAGATTTATAAAACCAATAAATCTTAGCTCTGCTCAGAGTCTAAAAGTTCGTGTTTTAAAATGGGGAAAAATAATCAAAAAATGTAGCTTGGTCATTTTTTAACCAAATTAAAAATAGGACTTTTTTAAATTAAGCTTCAAACAAAAGAAATGGACAAAAATATTTTGAATATAAATTAATTATATATATCACTACGGTTAAACGATATCATTTTTGACACAAATGGATATAAATTGTATTTTTATTTATTAATATTGTAAATTGTTGAATAATATATTATTTTAATAGCGTTGCCCTGTCTAATTAGGATCTGTTTTAAATATTATGTTTTCTTATTAAATATTAAGTTAATTACCCTTGCTTCACCCGTGTGTAGTTTTAGCTTTCTCTAAATGAAATTCTTAAATCAACATTCATTGTGTTTTAAAGAAGGAAAAAAATATTTTGCTTAATTTTATCAATTGTTAAATAATACATAGTAATAGCTGAATTATAAATAAATAAATAATAATAATAATAATAATTATAATACTTACAAATGATTCGAATGATTCTATATACATATTATAATTAAAAAATGATTCTATATTTATAATTATAATTTAACTTTATTTATGAATATTTACATTCTATACTTAGTTGCTCAATAATGTGACATAAGTCAAAACCTCTTGGTATGCCACATTCAGTTTTATTTTGTGGTGCATGAACGTCCAAATGGTCAGGTCTTCCAATTGTAGGAAATGCCACTTATAATATATTGTATATAATATTGTATATAGTATTGTACATATGAGAAACAGTTATTTTCCAAATCTACACCACAATAAGTTAAGGTCTGACCTTGAGCTTTGTTTATTGTCATCGCGAAACAGACTTTTATTGGAAACTGAACTCTTTTAAACTTAACGTTAGGGTGTAATGGTATTTTCAACAAAAATATTTTTTCTTCCTAAGCACATCCGGTCAAAATTTCAGCTTTAATTAAATTTTTTTGTAAGAGAGGTGACACGGAGCCTAGTACCATAACATAATCTATGATAGCGTTTCCTAAACTTTTTCTCTGTCGGAACCCTTCGAGATAATAAAAATGATCGAAGACTCCTTAATAAAAATTAAAATTAAAAACAATAATTATATCGGTTGTTTGACGGACGCGATCAGTCTGTCTCTAATCTTAATTGCTTTTCAACGATAACAATTTCGACAATGAATTTATTATCAATAGTATTTTTCTTTATTTTTCGCCGATACATTTTTTAATTACGTTCGTGGACCCCCTCCGGTATACGAGTGGATTCCTATGGATTCGCGGACCACAGTTTAGGAAACACTGATCTAGAAGATTTCAAATTTCTCAATAATATGATTGGAACTCTAACCTTCAGTGATATTTTATGAGAAGGCAAACTAGATGGTGTATGTGAATTTAAGAACTCTACTGGAAAATGTATAAATGACGAATAAAATAAAATGTGAATAATAGATCACTCGTAGGAGTACAACTTTGTGAAAAAAAATTGGTAAAATGTTAAATAATGTCGTCATAAAAATTACAAAAATACAATCCCCCCTCTCCCACCAATCAAACAAAAAAAAATTAAAAATCAGGCGATGTGGTGACACTCAGGAATGTGTTTGGAACAACTCTGTAAAAAAAAAAATAAATAAAAATTGTTAAATAGTGTCGTCACAAAACGGGAACATAAAAAAGGCCAGTTCGTTTTATATTAATAGGGATAAAAATAAAATTCCTCCCTCTACCTCCTCTCAGACAAAAAAAAAAAAAAAATTAAAAATCGGGCCACGTGGTGATACTCAGGAAGGTATTTGAAACAACATTGTGAAAAAAAATTGGAAAAATGTTAAATATTGTCGTCATAAAATAGGTACATAAAAAAGCCTGTTATTTTATATATATATATATAAGGATATTATTTATAACTTATATGTAATTAATTTAAATTGGTTTGGACTCGTAATGAATTAACAAAAATAAAAATCAGGTATATATCAAGTATTTTAAATTTCAAAAATTGCTGAGAAAAATATTGTATACAATGCACATAGAATGCCAACAAATTCATGTAAAATTTTCTTCAAATGCGTTTAAAATTACAAATGTAAAAATCCAGGACTTTGGTGTTTTATTAGTAAGAAAAATTCGTATTTCAATGTTTTTGTTCGTATTTATTTTACATTAATAAAAACTATTCCATTTATTTTAGTTATGCGTCAAAAGTTATTATTATAAACTTTTTGACTGAATTTGATTTGACTGATTCTGTAGTGAGGTTAGGTTAGGCTACTCTGTTGTCGAATAATGCAAATGAGACGCTATAATACACTTATGGTAGCACATCAATTGTTCGCAGAAAATAGTTTGTGCGACAATTATTCGAATGCGACATTAGTTCGCGCATAATCATTGCATTAGGCAAGATAGATTTTCACTTTTATTTTGATAAATTTTTTTTGATGGTGGTTCATGGCCTGCAGTATACAGCTCAATTTTCAAATTTTAATATTTTCTTCTTTTTGAAGTGCTTGAATAAATTTCCAAATTGATGGATGTTTGGATGAATTAAGTGTAGACACAAAACAATTGTGCCATCCTTCAACTGAATTATTAGTTCGTGAAATTGAGCAGTATATTGCAGGCCATGAACCACCATCAAAAAAATTTATCAAAATAAAAGTGAAAATCTAAAAAAAAAATGTGCAGATTACAATAACCGCACAACAATCGATTTTCTTTATGGTGTTGCATATAATTTTCAATTGCAGGTGTAAAAACTTATTATGCTTATGTTTTATTCACTTTTTATACATTTTTTTTATGTTTATGTTTTATCAACTTTAAATAATTTTTTCATATTTTAATTTATTAATCAATTATGTATCCATTAAAACAATTTTCCAAATGAGAAAAAAAATTAACTAATTTATTGACATTTTAAGTATACGTTATATATAATACACTATTCTGTCTTCTTTTTTACCTTCATAATCTCCGTAATTTAAAAGTATTAAATATGCGAACTAACTAATAATGCAAACAAATATATACGAAACAATTATGCGAACTATTGTAACATTCGATACTATTGTTATTATACTAAAATAAAAATTTTGTCAACAGTTATCGACAAGATAATAATATAATATAATATAATTTTGATCGCGGGATATTTTGAGCGCGGGATATTTTGAACACGGGATATTTTGATGAACGGGATATTTTGAGGGGGAACCAAATAGTTCGTGCGACAATTATTCGAATGCGACAATTGTTCGCGCATAATCATTGCATTCGGCCTTGAACTTGAAACTTCGGTTTTGAACACCGTTTTACCTACATCGTTAGGTACAATAACTGATTATATTATATTATTATCTTATCGATAACTGTTGACAAAATTTTTATTTTAGGGTTCCCCCTCAAAATATCCCGTGTTAAAAATATCCTGCGTTCAAAATATCCCCATTCAAAATATCCCCGTTCAAAATATCCCGAGTTCAAAATATCCCGTGTTCAATATACCCCCATTCAAATTATCCCCGTTCAAAATATCCCGCGGTCAAAATATCCCCATTCAAATTATCCCTTATTATAATTTATTTTTTAATTACATATGTATTACACAAAAGTTAAGATTTAGAACTGCATAATTATTATATTCAAAATATATGCTCCAAACAGTATATTTTGTTTTACAATAATTATTAACGATTATATAAAATAAAAATAATTGACAGTTATATTAAAAATGACAAATTTTTCGACAAATATTTTGTTTTATAAATA
>JAIPRM010004616.1:0-22525 GCA_025469315.1 Stegophylla sp. TES_Ste_2020 | reverse complement strand
GTATGTGCGATAAAATGAGATAGCAACACCACTCTTATCTGCTGTCTTTTTCTAACACGCTCTTTCGGTTTTGTTTACATTGGTCTTATGGCGGGTAAGCATTCCAGTTATCATATAGAGTTCAATGTGTTATACAAGCTTCTAGAGACAGCTCACTGTATGTAAATTTTTTTTTATCTATTAAATCTGATTTCTTATTCATTATCAAATCAAATTTTTATCAATTACCATAGTATAATTTCATTTTGATTTACTCAATTTTTAATTTAGATTGTGAACGAAGTAGTATTTTTTTTTTAACAATGATATTTATTTATTTTTTTTCTGTTAATACTATTTCATATAGAAACTTATAGAAATTTCATATGTCCAAAAGTTTCAATCTAAAACTATTGAAACTGGATTTGCCTCTTAGTTGGTTCCAAGAGAGTTGGGACTGAGAGGTCATTTTTTGAATTTCTCAATGCTTAAATTTTTTTCTGGGAAAAACTACCCAAAATTTGTCAAAAAAACTTGGAAATCATTACTTTTTGATTCAAACTTTATGAAAATTTAAACATAGACAGACAATAGTACGAGAAATCATTTGGCGCAAGAGAATTTTGAAAATGTGAAAAAAGTATTTTAGACATTTTTCTAACACTTTTTTTGCTAATTAATTTTTTTCCCTTCCCTTTATTAGATAAAAAAAAGTAAAGTAAAGTATAGGCCGAAAGTGGGACATATTTTGCACCACGGATATTCTTTTACTCAAAATAAGCTGTCTCTAGACGCTCTTCTATTCTATAGTTCTATTGATAAGTATAAATTGTTACCTCTTAATTAAACCATTGTTGTTATGATATATACAAATCTGTAATCTGTGTGTACAGTGGCGAATTTTCAATTTTTTTCTGGGGGGGGAGGGTTCATATTTTTTTAAAATGTAAGTAAATTTATAATATAATAATAATAATACAACAAATATTTAGTCGTCAACTTAGTTCACAACTGTATGTTAGCATACCAATTTGAGTCTTGCGGCTATTGGTATACCATATGCATCGAGAATCTAGTATTAAAGACCGTAACAACTAATTCCTAATATTCCAGGAGAGCAACTGAATATTTTTATTTTTTATGCGTTATTATTAATTAATTATAATGACTCATCAAAAACTCAAAACTTTAAAATTGTTTTTTCTATATTGATAATAATTGAAATATGAAATAATTTTTTTTAAATTTTTCTTGAAATTTAGAATTAGTTTTTACGTTCTTTTAATACTAGACCCTCGAAACGAAAAAATAATATGCAGAAATTAAATGTATTAATAATTATCATGTGCTACGTAATTTTTTGTTCCGTGTTACTCATATTAGTGATTCACAGATGAACAGACTATGATGACAGTCATTTTACATTAAATTACACATTAAAGGAGTACAAAACACAAAAAAAAAAATCTTCATACTATTATTAAATGTTAAACTATTGTAGTTGAAACTACTAAAAACTGTGCTAGTTTTGTTTGGCCTCAAAAATATATAAGTAGACCAAAAAAAGGTAATTAAAAAAATAATAATAATTTGAAGAGATTTTAAAACATCAAAAGAGGCGTTATGTAAAAATAGTTTGGGAAACACTGATCTATATCATATAACATATGTGATTGTCAATTTTATTACATAAAAATTACTTTAAATTTTAAACTTAATGGTTCTTTTTAATTACGTCTATCTATATACAATTCAGTGAATAAAATAAGATTTTAAAATGCATTTCGGTATCTTACTCTTAAAGGTGTTATAATAATACATTTATTTTACAATTGATATTGAGTTTTTTCTTATATTTTATACAATAAAATTATACATTAATACAAACATATGTAAATTTAATATTATTTTTTTTTTATGAAATTATATGATGACAACTATTAAATTACAAAAGTGAATGATAGATCATAACTTCTACTTGAATTGTTTAGCATCAGGTGCTTCAATCTATGAAATATATTATAATATATAATATGTGCTACGCGTGTTAAAAATATTAAAATGTTAATTTGCTCATCATTTTAAATACGACACATTTCATTTAGTAATGTTTGTAGTTTTGTACATAGTTGTTATATATAGTATAAGAGTAAAATGCTATTTTTGGAAATTGAATGAAAAACAAATGACAATGTAAATTAAAATGTGAGAGTGATGTGATACGAATGGCTAGGAAACAGGCCTTAGTAGTTTGGTTTGGTATTGGTCCTAGAAAACATATAAAATATTGGGACTTGATGGGTAAGGATTAGGGCTCGGAACTTAATGCTCTTAAAAATTAAGTAAAATTTACTAGATATGCATGCACTATGCGCTTAAAAAAGTACAAATATGCTCTAAAAATATGCACTTATTTTTTTTTTACTACACAAAATTTTCATAAAAACAAAAATAGTATAAATGATTGCCCATAGTTAAGATGAATCTTCATTGTTAAACTCAAAAGTATGATACAAATGTAAAGTAAACCAACATATTAGTAGATAAAGTTTGATTTTTAATTTCCAGAAATAAATGTACAAAACAAAATAATGGCTTGAAAAATATTTCATGAATTAAATTAATTTAGGCATAACTTTTTTCTTACCTTAAAAATTGTTGGATTGGATCACTAAACATTTTTTGAATTATTTTCAAAGTTAAAAGATTGCAAGTTATTAACTATTGGTAAATTTTTATATTAAGAAAAACTACGTAGTACGTTGTTTTTTATATTTTTGTTACGTTTATTATGTTCATAAAAACACATTTCAATAACATAATAAGTACGATAATACATTAATATTTACCCAGTAAAAACTCAAAATAAATGATTTTTTTTTATATAACCAAATTTTAAATTTTAGTATCAAATATGCTCTTAAAACTACAAAATCACTAAATATGCAAAAATATAGGTACATTATAAACTTTAAATATATAAATATTTTTGAAACGTGTTATTGTATAGGTAATGTGCAAAAATATGAATTTTTGTAAAAAATATGCACTAAACCCAATATATGCAAAAATATGCAAAATGAAAACTTGCCATTCTTTTTATTTAAATATGATCGATGAAAATCCAATTACTGCATGGAATTAGTCGTAAAGTTATGAGATTATGCATTATATGCAAAATTCAGTCTTGAGTTATAATGAACTAGCTGTTAACCCAGATTCGCTTGTGAACAAAGTATTTCAACTAATAAAATAAATCCTTTCTCGTGTTTATTAAAAACAAATTTTGTTAGTATAAAAATCAACCATTCTTTTGTATTTGATGTATATTTATTAATGTGAATAAATTATAATATAAGTCACCAGAGTATGTGAAGGCAAGGGCCAGCTTGAAAGTATTGCAAGCTGTGCCGTGGCATAGAGCCTCATGCGTTAAAAAGTCCTGCAACCAGTGTTGTTGTTACCGGGGTTAACCGGAGGGGACTGTTGGCTGCTACTGTTCATTACAGTGTTTGCTTATTTTACATTACATTGATGGCCAGAGGGGAGAGATTAGAATAAATTACATTTAAGATTCCAAATGAAGCGAAGAAGCTAGTGTTTATACAGTGATGTTTATTTTTTTTTCTGTATACACTTTTTGTTATAAAAATACTTGTTTAATAGTCTCGTTTGGCAACTTTTTGATACCGGGTTCACCTATAGTTGGTACTTAAAAAAAACACTAGAAAACCATAATTCTTTGATTCAAACTTTATGAAAATTTAAACGTAGATAGACAATAATATAAGAAACATTTTGACGTAAGAGAATTTTGAAAATATGAAAAAAAAATTTGGACATTTTTCTATCACTTTTTTTAATTTATTAGTTAAAAAAAAAGTAAAGTATAGTAAAGTAAAGTAGAGTATAGACAAGAAAGCCAGACATAATTCGCACCATGGATATTCTTCAGCCCCCGGATGAAATACTCTTGGTGGGTGTGTTGAAAAAGATGGCTGTTATTGTTCATCATATTATTAACTTCCTTCATTCAGAATCATCTTATTGAAGAGAAATGATTTATAATTTCTTTAAAATTTACACGCCCACCAATAGTATCTAACCCAGTGGTTCTCAACCTTTTTGGGTTCACGGCACACTATTATAAGCTACAAATTTTCACGGCACACTCACCTACTTGACAACAACTACTTTGGTAACCATATGAGAACATTAGTCATCGCTAAAGACATCCATCTGAGTTAAAACTACACTGGAGTTTGCCTACATATATATTGTCTAATCTGCACAATTGGTTGACATTTAATAGTCACAATTTTATCAATTGGTGTTATAATTTGAATGATTAATAGTCTACTAAGACGTTGGTATAAGAAAAGAGAAGAGAATTCAGTTGTGTAAATTTTACTTTAACTATGTAAAATGAACCAAAAATACAAGTATAGTTATTATAGCAAATATTATTAATCGAATAAACGTTAAACTCGTCAACATGCGCACACACATTTGACAAAAATGTAATAACTATAATATAATGACAAATATCAGATTATCTCGCAGCACACCTAGTTGATTTCAAGGCACAGTAGTGTGCCGCGGCACACCGGTTGAGAACCACTGATCTAACCTAAGAAGCGAAAAATATCCGTGGTGCGAAGTATGTCCAGCTTTTTTGTCTATACTTCACTTAACTTCTTATAAATAGCTCTTATACAAAAAATAAATTATAGCATATACGTATTTTCCAAGGAGGTCTGTCTACCCCCCTCTTTTCAGTTAACCTTAAATAAACACTTGTTCAGTATAATGTGTTACATTGTTAGGCTATTCAATATTGCAATACTGTATTATGTAATAAAGAGAAAACATTATATAGTACAAACTGGTTACAAGAGAAGTTTAAGTGCTAAAAAGTTCATCATATTCTTAAAACATTGATATAACTATTAGCTATAAATATAAAATATATATGATTTTAAAATTAAATTTATGTGTTTATTTTTAAATCAAGTTCGACTGATATTTATTTGAATATCTACTGTTATTTAAATAATGCATTACTTATAAATATTTGATAAAAAATTTAAGTTCAAAGGAAAGTATGAAAAGTATATAAAGTTGAATGTATTTTATATTTATTAAAATGTTGTATTTACTTTTATTTTTTAGATTTTGTGAGTAACCAAAGCATAACAGATGGTAACTTTGTTGTACCTAAAGAATCGAATGTGCAAGCTTTACATCCTAAAGTTATACCACACAAAAGTAATTTAAGGCAGTCTCAATCTTACAACAAATTTCCCAGTCAAAGAAATTCTCATGATCCAAGGTAATACTGAATTTCTAATTTAACAGAATGTATTTGGATGTGCTTAATATAGATAATTTTGTTTCAAAAAAATTATGTATTATTTTAAAGCAAAATTAAATACCATAAGTGAAGCTAAATAAGGTATATAAACATATGTATATTTTATATATATATATATATTCTATGTTTGTGTATATATATATATATATATATATATAGAATCAAATGTATTGTTTATTTTTATTTTTATAAAATATTGTATTTAAGTATATAATGTTGGTACCAATTTATATAATAATTTTTTGTAAAACTATAATTTCTATTTTATTTGATAAATTACTTAGAAATTCTACAAAAACACAATACTTAACTATTGAAATTTTAACTTATGTTTCATAAATATTATAAAATATTGAAATAATATTATTAATATTTAATTATTATTACTTCCCAATTATTATTACAAATTTGGGTTGTAATAAATTTAAGTTGAAAATAGTAAATTTAAATGACATTTAGAGTCACACAATAACATGTTTGTGTAACTTGTAGTTGAAGATAAATGATAAAACTACCTATGGTTACCGGACATTTTTTCAAATGATTATTTTCCGAAAGAACACTTTACAAATATCAAAATCCTGGATCCATTTTCCCAAAAACTTTTTTCATAAATGGTATTAGTCATAAAAATATTTTTAATTATTAGATTATAGAACTTTTATTACCTAGATATATACTTGATATTAAGAATAATAAATAATTTATTTGAAAAATTGATATTATAAAAATAAGTATAAAAAAATATTGTATATACACCTAAATATTAGAGTATGACGTGAGCTATTGTTTTTAAAAAATCAAGCAATCTTCTTTCTTAAATACCGTGTAATTAAAAGTTATAGCTTTAATTTGATTTTTTAAATCCACCCATTTTTTTATAATGAGGGAGGGAGGTTTAGATTTTACCTGGCAACTAAGTTCAGCGATAGAAATCTATCTGTTCTTTCTGGAACTTAGTTAATACGGAATAAATAAAACACTTGTGTTTATGTAAATATGGCAGATCATAATCAACCATCAACCCTGTTTCAATTATACGAATACGATATAATGTAACTTTTATATAGCTGTTGTTTCATATACTGAAAATTATTATACACTGCATTTATATTTTATAAATTCGGGATTTTAATATTTGTGAAATGGTTTTTTTGAGAAAACTATCATTTGGGAAAACAGGTTTGAGAAAAAGGTCTTTAGGAAAATGGATTTGGGTTTTTTGTTTTTGTGAAATAGTCTTGCGGGAAAATATTCAGGTGCCACTACTTATCAATATTATATACTATATGGGATAAGTAAAGCTAAAACTTAATTGTTTCAAAATATTTTTGCTTAAATAGCTCTTTATTAGATTATTATTCATTCTCTGTTAACAAAATGTTACTCCTTTAAAATAATTGTAATACTCTACATTCTGTAAATGAACTGTTTTAAATGTCTTATTCTTAAAATAATACTCTTAGTGATTTTAGATAATTTATTGAATTAAATAATATATTATAAACTTGTACAAAAAGAGCCTAATGTTGTATAAAATGTTTATACATCAAATAAAATACCAACATTAAATACTTTTCTGCTAATGTGTATACATATAGTATTTATAATAAGCAAATAAACATTCAAATTTTTATATATTCCGTATTAAGATTCAATTTCTTAATGTATTAATTTACTTACACACCAATATTTCATTTTTAAATTAAAAAATTTATTTTATTTAGACTTGTAAATGGATTAAATACATGGAATGCTCATGAACACTCATCAAGCTCTAATGTACTACCAATGTTGTTGCCGAGATCAACTATAAGTTTAGATAAAGATCATGGTATTTATTAATAAATTTGTTTTTACAAACAAGTGATTAACTATTAAAGTATATGATTTTACAGTAACATACCCAAAAGATAATGGAATGTTTTTCAATAACAATCCCAATTCTAATCATTTGCCATCCAGTCATGAATTGCTAATTAAAGGAATCGATCAAGATTTTACTACCAAATACAGAGATAGGTATAAAATATTACCCATATTGTTTTAATTTTATTATTTTGTTTTTATTTTATTTATTTAAATAATAATAAAATAATTATTTACTTGTGATTTAAGGTTTGGTAGTTTAGATAGACGACATACTCGGAGTTCTAGTTCCAGAAGTAATAGCAGCGTTGATCATGAACCAGTGGTTGTGCCACGTTATACAAATTTGCAACATTCGACTGCTACTACAGTATTATTACCGAATCAAATGTATCCAGAAAATAGTTTAATGAGAACACATTCTCTTGGCAACATTAAAAATGAAAATCAGCTACAAACAGACAAAGGATTTACAGATTTAGATCAGACACCAATAGTCTCCGAGAATAGAAAAACTTCAGAGAAAAAATGGCTTGAAACCTCATTAGATAGTAGCAGTGTTGAGTCTGGACCAATTTCAACCCGTGATTTACAGTCTTCAATCAAAATGCAAACACCTCCATTATTACAACCAGAAAGTGTACATCCAAATCCATATGAGCCATTAGTTAATCACTTTGATACGGTAATTTATATACTATTTAAAATTGTATTCCTACTATGAATGTATTTAAATTTCTGAATGTCTTAAATAGGTTCCATTCGAATCACCTAAAAATCATACAGTTGTTCAAGTTGGAAAATGGCAACCATATCGTGAAGTAACAAAGCCGTTTGAAATGTCTGATTTTTATAAGTACAGTACTAGGTTTAGAAAACCAGGAAATCAGAATAACATTTCTTCAGAACTAGCTCCATCCAATGCTAATCCTTCGACACCATCACCTCCACCTCTGCCGCCAGCCTTACAAAATAAAGGAATTTATCAACCTTTAAAACCCCTCAACTGTCAACCAATGATACCTCCGTAAGTGATCTCATAACTACTTATAGATAATATATTTTAGTTTAAAATGGTGTATAAGTTATTAAAACTTAATTTTAATTTTCAGAAATATGTCATTAATGGAAGAAACAGTTTGTCCCATTGAACCCAATAATGAAATGTGTTTAGATGAAAGTGTATTTGCTAATGAAATGTTATCTTGGTATCAAGACGATGCTGCAACACCTCAATCTAGGACTGCTACATTGGTTTAATTTAAATTTTAATGCAATAAACCTTGCAGTGTTAGTTATTATTTGTTAGTATTGAACAGCTAGTAAAAACCAATATAACATTATATATTATTTACTTACTTTTTTGACAATCTAATTCCTCAGATAATGAGTAACTTCTTTTAATGATTAAAAGTATAACAAAACTAGTAATAGGTACATATTTTAAGATTTAAAAATAATTTCAGTTTTCATACTTAGTAAACAGAGTATACAGTTGTTACAGACAATACAAACAGATTTGTATTTATAATTGATTTATTTATTTTGTATTTATGTGACATAAAATAATAATAAGTATTTTTAGTTATAAATTAAAATTACATTAAACACGTTCACGATCTACATGTTTCAAGTTTGTGACATTGTTAATATTTGTAGACATTGGTTTTATGTTACAAATATTGTGTTATTATGGTTTATTTAAATATTATTTATTTTAACAATTTGTAAATGTTTTTGATAATATGTTACAAAAAAAAAAAATGATTATGATTTAATTAAATACCATTTTATGGTCAAGATATCATCCACATTTACTTCTGATCGTAAACGTGAGAAATGATAATGTTTTGTACTGTTACCTTTGCTTATTCTTATTTCTGGTTTTTATGGAATTATTGTTTTATTATTGTAATAAGTTAAATTCATATATTTAACTTTCACCAGAATAACTTTCTTAACATATTTAAAAATATTAACAATAAAATTATTATAGTTAATTATGTTTCATGTGGTTATCGCATTGTTATTTATCAAAACAATATTAAACGTATTCAAAATATATTTTTAAAAACTATAAAGTTTTTTGAAAAATTAATGTGATTAGCACAATAATAGTCAAAATTATTATTTTTAAATTTGAATTATAATAAACTTGAACTATTTTTTGAACTATTTTATTATTTGCAGACTTATATTATAAAATTATTAAATGTATCTAATTATTTATTATTAGGAATAATTAGTTGCAGATGAGACTGACATTTTTGTGCAATTAGTCCTAAGTTTTAAAGATATGTTGTAATTTTTACTGAAACGTGAATTTTCAATATTTTTGGTTTGGTATGGAAAATATTTTAATAATATATAAAAATTAAAATATTATTTTTCTAAAATTGTCTTATATCTGGAATGTTATTAAATTATGTTAAGTAAGTTTGAAGTTATTAAACATATATTTTTGTACAATATAGTATGTATGTTGATTTTAAATTATTTTTACACTACAAAGTTAAATTATTACTTGAAATGTATTGTAACAATTTATATTAATTTATTTTATAACTAAGTAATTTTTGATTTATTAGAATGTATGATTATTCTATAGTTTGTACACATACATAGATGAATGATGGAAAAATATTATTTTATTTTACTTGTAATAGTTATTATTGTACACGCATATATGACATCACATTTATTTCATAATAAAACATACATATGAATATAAATTCTTCTTTAATTTGACAAATATTTAGTTCATAATATTATGTACACATTTTTTAATACTCAACAACCAAATGTAAGAGGTTTGTATTAAAACTAATATAATATTAATAATTCATTATAATATTCAATATTTATATCATTTATTCAGTAATATATTACTATGTTACTTTTTATCATAAAAATGTTGGATAATAACATATATTTAAGTAATATTTAACCACTTCTTCTGTTATTTTCTTATTTCAAAAACAATATTTTTCTTATTTTTAAATTAATATAAATTGCATAGCGGCATAGCGATGGTGATGCACGGGGAAGTTACATTGACATTTGTAAATTGTATATTATTATTTTATTTTTTATTATAATCATTTCGTATCATTTAGTTACAACCAAACTCAAATATGTAGATTGTTTAAATCCTTGTTTGAATCAAAACCTCATAAAAAATTTAATTTTGAATTGAGTAAAATAGACAATAGATATCTAACATGTTTTTCTATTTATGGTTGAATTTCTTAGTGGTTTGTTCAATGAACAATTTTTTAAAAAAATTTTAATTACAATTAATATGAAATGACTGTTTATACAAATAATAATTATTATTTTATAACAAATCCAACTATAACCTAGTTTTTAGGGTGGATAATCATATTCAACCACACTCATAAATAGATTAACTTATACTTGCATTTTTGTTATAACCCATTGAAAAAACAATTTTTAGCATAAATGCTTTACAGTTAATTTTGAAAATTAATGGAGTATATTATGTTATTAATTTGTTAAATATCCTTAATATAAAATTAACAATTATTGTTATGTACAATTAACTGAAGCTTTGCTAAGACTTATTTTATTGTAAAAATGATTTTTTTTTAATTCAACATACCCACTAAGAGAATCCCACCCAAGGTACGATATCCTTAGTGCCAATTATGTGAAATATGTCCTAAAAGTATAACCTCATATACTCAATATTATATTATAATAATACATTATTGTTATTTGTTAGAATTTTAAATAAAAAAAAATTGTCAAGACATTTTTAAGAGTAAAAAAAAAATGTATTACCTATTTGAACAACAAAAACAATTAAAGTTAAAAGTCATGTTTTTATTTTATAAATGTTTAAAACATTTAAGTAAAAGTGTTTTAAACATTTTGTTTATACTATTTGATATTTAAACCATTGACAAGTCAATGAACCCTGGTATTAACATCAGCATATTAATTTACCAAAACGGAATTAGATTAAAAAAAGTACATTTATTTGAATATTCATACAATGTGTTCATAGGTACAATATATTTTGTTCCATCTTTAAAAAAATCATCTTCCTCTGATTGAAAATGTAGTTACACACCTTTTCAATTTGAACCGTGGCACACACCTACACCTACACCTTTGGTTCATTGTAGACTTATTTTGTCTGTCAATATTATCACAAAAACCATGGAGTGAACATTTTTTAGTAAACATGACTAAAACTGATGAGTTTGTTATATTTAATCATGCATGATTAAATAAACTTTATTATCATTTATTTATCACGAAACTGTTAATAATAAATTTGAACTATAAAAAATAAGTGTATTAATAATTAAGTCTATAATTGTTACAAAATATAAAATTCATAATATTGTACTTTACATATTTTAGTTTATAGTTTTTGGATACAATATGCAGTCAAGGTAAGATATTTTAAGTTGTTTTAGTTATTTTTATGTTCTATCAGTGTTAATCATATTGTACTTAGGTAGGCATATTGTATTTTGTTTTGATTTCATTTTGTAGATGAGTTATAATAATAAGTAAATAAAACACATAATAATATAATATGTATACATAAAAAAGTAAAGCAAAGTAAATTAAAGGCGAAAAAGCCAGACATATTTCACATCACGAATGTTCTTCGCTTTTCGGGTCAGATACTCTTGGTGGGTATGTGGAATTTTAAAGAAACAATAAATTATTTCTTCAATAAGACGATTCTGAATGAAATAAGTTAATAATATAAAGATCAATAATGGTCGTCATTTTCAACACATTTACCAAGAGTATCTGACCCGAAGAGCAAAGAATATCCGTGGTGCGAAGTATGTTCGGCTTTCTTGCCTTTACTTTGCTTTACTTTACTTTATTTTACCTGGGAGCCACGATGCACAGGTTGAAAACCACTGCTCTAGGTGATAATTTTAAGAGGCCATTTTTCGAAATTCTCAATAGTTTTCTCAAAATTTGGAGAAAGTTTTGAAAATTTGAAAAAAAAAATTCTGAAACTATCTTTTACAATCGAAACATTATGAAAATTTTAATATAGGTTATAGTGTTTCGTATTATCGTTTAGAGTATTTTGCCAGTATGTAATACCTACAATTAAATAATAATTTATAAGATAAAGAAAATGAATCAATACTAAAAATAGCAATAAGTATCAATACTTGGTTGACTCGATTTATCTGTAAACATGAAGTACTTTTTTGATTGATCGACCATCCTCTACATCTAATAAGAATGTCAACTTTATTTTTTTGTATGACAGCATAGGTACATATTTAACTAGCATATAAAATAGAAAATGATCCAATTAAGAGAAAATGTCTAGGTTGATGACAATATTTTGGACCAGTAGACTGTATAAAATTTTTGTGTTTGGCTACTGCACACGAAATGATTTTTTAATTGTACTCTTAACCGGCTTAACCCCCACCCCCCCCAAAAAAAAAAGCCTCAAAATCAATGGTCGGAAACCTGCGTTTCTTAAACATTTAGACTACGGCTCTTGAAAATGCCTATCAACATCTAGATTTTTTTTGTATAAAAAATTTTAAGTACGGAATCAACATTTTTCTTTAGATTACATTGTTGAAACAAAGTCCAATAATGACATCAATGGCGCAACCAAGGGGGTGGGGTGTTTTGGTGTCTGGACACCCCCCTTGAACCATATTTATGGAAATTTCATGTAATGAGCATTGAATAAAAGAAATTTTTTTAACTATACAATTATAACCTCTATTAATTCAGAAATATATCATGGTTAAAATAAACATAATATTTCAAAATTGCTCACTATTTTATGAAATAGGTATATAACATTAGGTTATCAGTAGGAGAACATCCATTACAAATTATAATTGACAATAATGTATTATGATACAGTAGAAATGAAAAAATAAGATATCTATTGAAAAAAAAAAAGTATTGTTGTTAAAAATCTAATAAAATTATCGTTATAAATCTACTAATTATTTACAATGTAGGTAGCTGAATAATTTTTATTTAAAACATTTAAAATGTAAATGCAGATTATTTGGTTGAATTAATTGTATGAAAACAATAATTTTCGTCCTTTTTTTTGTTTATTTTTAGTATTTTATCATTTATCACATTTAGATATTAAATTGAAGATTATCTTTTTATTTTGTTTATTGACAATAGTTTTCTTTTATGTAGGTACCTAGTCATTTACATGTAGATATTTATACTGTTTTTGAATTTTGATTTTAAATTCTGAGTGGACCAATTTCATAAGAATGTTTACTTTTTCTTATTATTATTATTATTTATTTTTTTGTTTTCAGAAAACACTTTTTCTTTTATTAATAGGTTCGTTGAGGCACTTTAGATCGGAAATTGACATCATTTGACGTTATTTTTCAAAATTTTCAACTTTATTTTGCTAAAAGCTCCTTCAAATTTGAGTATAAACGGTCAAATATGCCAATAATGAATTTGATGAAATCATTTTCAGTAATTTAATCGTAACTCCGAAACTTATAACACCAGAACATTGGATTTTTCTTGTATTATCAACATTATTGTAATATAGACAGACATTTTTTCTAAACAAAATTTAACCACTTTTGAGATTTAGTTTCTTGTAAATTTTTTCAAATAAAATGTTTAACTCTTGATTTTGTGTATTTGTTTTTACCAAAAAATCGTCCGGTACGTCTGATTTTATATCTATGTTCAAATTTTCTTAAGAGTAGGCTCAATGAATACTTTTTCACAAACGTTTTAATTTAGAACTGTATAAATTCGTAATTTTCGAGTCAGATAACCTTTTTTTTCCATCAAAACCACACAAAAATTTTAATTTCCTAATCCCGGAAAAATTACTTTTGCCTTTTTTTAGATTTTCAATATCGATTTTGCATCCCACGAAAAAATACGAAATGACGCCCTTGATATAGAGAATATTTATGCCTAAAAAAAAAAAAAAAGATATTTATACTAATGAGGCTCATCAAACGTAGTTTTGAAATTTCTTAAAAAGAGGTATTTTTATGGGAATCTCTGGCCCTCTGGGCTTTGAGCTTTTTATAAAATTAATTTTTTTCCAAATTACATCGAATAAAATTCACTAATTTTTTTTTAAATGCCCAGTAATAGTCCAATATTGTTAATTAGTAACAAAGTAATCCATGTTTATTTTTATCTGTAATATTTAATATTGATAGTAATTTTTCCGATTTTTTTTCAATCAACACCTTGTAAAATTTTTAATTATTTGTCCATGAAATCTTTTCTTACGCCAAAATATTCACAATGTAGTTGATGTATAATATAATATAAATATAATATAATTTATAATGAATAAATTAACTACCGGCTAGGAAGGTACCGGCTTTGGATTTTACCCGGTAAACTAAATATTTTGCACTTTTTTCAAATGTGACTGTCCAGAGGTATCACGATAAACATTAGTACAAATTATGTTATAAAATATTTATTTACGATGATAAGATCCCTTTTATTTTATTTTATTCTGATGTTCATATTTTATTGTAATATGAAATTATTTATGGAGTATTCATTAGGTGTATGAAAATGTATTATTAAAATTAATTTTTGTTTTTCGTAAATTTTGAATGTAACGAAATAATTTTTAGTTCAATTATTCAAAACTGTTTATTTTTATTGTACTTATATTAGTTGAAGCTCCATTCAGAATCATTTTATTGAAGAAATGATTTATCGTCAAAAGTATCCCATATGAGGTGTAGACAACCCTTCAAGTTACAAAGTACACACTTTCTCTTTCTAGAAACACATTTTTGTATAGAAATACTTGTCAAAAAGTTTGGATCAGTAACTTTATAGATTCGAAATCTCACCCATACCTTCATGGTACTTTAAAGAAGTCATTTTTCAAATTTCTCTATACTTTTTTCAAAAACGTGGAAAATCTTTTTAAAAATGAACAAAAAAAGGCAAAATATGCTAATACCGGAATTTTCATAATATTGAAAACTGGTTCTAATGTAACTCCAAAAATAATGTAGCATGAAATTTGAAACATTTACCAACTACTAAATACGGACATAAATATACTCCATAAATATTTCAAAAACATTTGATCAATTGTGAGTTGCGAACACATTTGATTGATTTAGCCCTCAAAAAAGGCATTAACTTTATATAATTTTCAAAAATTCTGGAGGGGTTTGAGGGGGCTTAGACCCTCCAGCCCCCCTCTAATTGCGTCTATGGTCACCCGGCCTCATTTTTAAGAGGCTTCATTTTAATAAATTTAATTTATTATATTTTATAGACCAATATTATTTTAGACTACTTAACATTTTTGCATCAATTAAAATTAATAATAATAAAAAAAAAATTATTATTAAAAGTAATTATTAATTTTTATCTAATTTTTTACTCAATTATACCTATATTATATTCATAAACTGTCCATAACGAACAAACCGGACATAAACACTACTCAAGATAATATTTGAATATAAAAAAAAGATATACTTTGCACAATAGGTATTCTTCACTCTTCGGGTGAAAGTTGGGTTAAATTAAAAAAAAAAACCATATATTATTATTTTATTAAAGCGATTCTGAGAGGAACTTCAGACAATAATTATCAGCTATATATTAAGTAGGTGTATTTAACAATTGTTACATATTTACATTCTGCCCAAAATTCGTGTACGATTAGATTTCTATTATTAATTTTTATGATTTAACTGATTTAAGCAATATTACTTTTGAAATGGGTAATAAAAAAATAATATGTGTCCATTTCATTATTCGTGAAAATGATTAATTTTGCCATGTTTTGAAATTTAAGGCCAAATTTTATGATTAAAATTTGGCAGTATTGATTTTAATAAAAACGTAGATATAAGTTTATTTATAAATAAGTAAAGTGGTACACAATTTTTCACCCCAAAAACAATAAATTGAATATGTTACCATCATGTCATAATTACGAAGAAAATATCTTTTAGAGATATTTACCATTATTTGGATTAACCATAATTTGAGCAATAATTCTTATAATTAAACGCTTGTAAAAAATTATTCAGAAGGCCAACTTTCATAATAATTATGTGACGTGTAGAAAAACACGTGAGGAGTCTTATGGTAAAAGAAAGTATTGAGCGTATTTTAAACTTCGAAAGTTGTAGATTTTGATTGAGTAAAACATAATTATTTTAAGTTAAAATGACAAGTTTGATACATATACTAGCTTTAAACGGTTGTTAAATCAAAAGTTTACTTACAATTTTTGAATTATTTTTTTTTATTAATTAGACATATATACGAGTATAGTTGTTTTAAATTTTCAACTAAAAATATTAAGAATTAAAAATTTAATTAAATAAAACCTAACAAAACATAAAGCAATTTCTAAAACGCTATATTTAGCCTATGTAATCAAATTTTTTTTTTAAACTTTACCGTCTGTATTACACTATTGTTGGTAATGTGTGAAAATTCCAAGTTTCTAGTCTTATGAGTTTCGGAGTTACAATGAAATTAATAAAATCGATTTTATATGAAAATCTTGAGTACGGCAAATTTTTTGTTAATTTTATTAAAATTTTTGACAGATTTTTTTTGTTTTTTGAAAAAATATTGAGAAATTTGAAAAATTACTTCCTAAAATTACTAACTATATGCAATGTTTGATTTAAAAAATATTGTTCAAAACTTTTAGACAAGTATTTCTATAAGAAAACTTAAACACATAAAAAATAAGGTAAAGTAAAGGAAAGTAAAACAAAGACAAGAAAGTAAAGTAAAATAATGATAAGTAAAGTGAAGTATATACAAGAAAGCCGAACATACTTCGCATTACAGGTATCCTTCGCTCTTTGGGTTAAATACTCATGAGAGGAGGGAGTGGGAGGGTGAAGAATTTTGAAAAAAACCATAAATTATTTCTTCATTAATACGATTCTGAACGAAGGATATTAATAATATCGTCATTTTAAATCAGTGTTTCCCAACCTTTTTACCACCACGGACCACTTCAGCAATATTTTATAGGTCGCGGACCCCTTCAATTTTACGAAAACTAGGAAAACCTTTTTTTGCTCATTAACAAGAATACACAAAATTTATGAAAAAATGTTAATTTTTATTACTTTACTTTACATTTTATTACTATACTTAACTAATATATAATTATACTTTACTATACAAAATAATTTACTTAATGTGATTATTGTGACTGCATTTCTTTAACCAGTTTTTCAATTCTCGGATGAATGTTACTCATAGCTAAACGCATATTGTCCAAGCGATTCCTCTGTTTATTTTTGATTACAAGTAGACTAGAAAATCCTTGTTCGCACAAATATGTAGTTGAAAATACTAATAAATAACGCAAGGTGATTTCCCGGAGTTGAATATGTAATGTTGCCGTTCTGCACCAAAATTCCTCAGTGTTCATACCAGAATCAAACATATTTTTGCAGTCAGAGTCATTTTGCAGTTCGATGACAGCTTCTTGAATATAATAATCCCAGATATTCTGGGACTTCTTCCACTTTTGCACAAAAAGGATTTCGAATAATTTTTTGAACACTGTTAACTTCGTCCCATTCCGGAAAGTATCGAGTAAATTTAGATTTTAATTTTTCCAGATGTTTTTTATGTTCTGTTGAACTTCGATTCTAATATAAGCATATTGATCGTTGTTGATTAGAGTTTGGAAAGTCTGAAATGCCGAATAATTATTATTCTCGATTTTATTCATCCATAGATTGATTTTGCATACAAATGCGTGAATTTAATCTTCAAAAATAAAAATATTTGCTCTAAATTCCAAGGTTTTATTTCCCGAACCTTTAAGTTGCAAATTAAGGTTATTTAAGTATTCAAAAATACCTACTAAATAAGCAAGTTGTAATTCAAATTTCAAATCACAAAACTTTTCAAGTAACTCTGAATCCTTCTAGTTTAAAAATATTTTCATTTCCTCTTAGTTGATACAATCTTTTTAGCATATTCCCTTTGGAAAGCCAGTGAACCTCTATATGAAAAAGTAATGTGTCGTAACAATAAGCCGTAATTTTTTTCACTAGGTATTTAAAAAAAAAATATTAATTTATAATAGAAACCGAAGAAAAAATCTATGGGACCGCGGACCCCTGTCCGGCTTTTCTGTCAATACTTTACTTTCTTTTTTTTATCTAATAAATAAAGAAAATAGGGGAGGGATTTAATAGGAATAAAAGTGTTTGAAAAAATGTCCAAAATTTTTCCAAATTATCAAAATTTTCTTGCGACAAAAGATTTTTGTCTATCTATGATTAAATTTCCCTCCCCTTAAAACAAAAAAAAAAAAAAGTCGGGAAATTGAGTAATTCGAAAAATGACCTCTCTCAAGTACCAATTTGAGACGAGTCCGGTTTCAAAAAGTTTGCTGATCGAGACTTTTGAAATATTTCCATACGAAAAAGTGTTCACAGAAAAAAAATAAAATAATAGTAATAATAATAATAATAAAAAAACATACATCATTGTAAAAATACTAGCTTCTTCGCGCTATTCAAAATCTAAAATGATTATATTGCATAATATGTCGTATGTACAAATTATGTAATAAGAAAATGGTTTTTGAAAAAAAAAAAATTATTGATTTAAATTTTTTTTGTATAAAATATTATTAATTATATATCTGAACTAGTTTTCCATTACGCATAAAAACACTTCTATTTTTCTTTAATGTTAATTTTACTGGGTTTTATGTACATACAATAACTTATATCTGTTGAGAAAATCGAAAAATTATTACACTAATTAATACTAAGTGTACCTATATTAATTTGAATTTTTATAAGTTATCTAATTCAAAAAATCTCATTTTTTTTGGGAGCTTATGTTATAAACAATGATCAATTTTTGTATTTTGATGGAAGATTAAAAATTTTACAAGTTTAAATGAGGATGGTGGTCTCTTGAAGATCAAGTCCCTGCCGCCATAATCTATAAATCAGGCTCTGGAAGTATGTCCTCTTTTTCTTATATAATTATTTTAAAGGTATTTTTTATGTTTTTGGGTCGACAATTCTTAGTTTTATAGGTTTTTTGAGTCGTATATTACGTATATAGCCATATAGGCATAGGCGCAACTAGGTGGGAGCTTAGGGGGGTTAAGCTCTCTCAAAACCACTCATAGCCCCCCTAGATTTTTTGAAAATTGCTTAAGATTAATGTACTTTGCGGGCGCTAAATCAATAAATAAACATTTTAGTCCCCCCAGAATTTTTGTCCTAATTGCGCTGATGCATATAGGTAATTTAAAAGTAATTTTTAAAGGTTTTTAGGGCATTAGAATTTGGTCCCTAATTAGTAGCAATCACATGGCTAAAAAAAAACTACGGCGAATGGGTGTACGTGTATATGTATATGTATATACCTACATATTGCTATTATACTATTATATACCTACACAGTATGCATTTTTATATTGTGTGTTTATATTGAGTGAGATATGTACAAGGTAAGAAGTGGCCCTCTGCCTAAAATTGTTTAAAGATCCTTACTCTATAATTTATTTCAAATAAACAATAATAAAAAACAAAAAATTATGATGAAATGATTGGTAATATTCCTGGTTAATACTTAACTTTTATGGCTACATTCATATAATATATACGATTAAGTTCAATGTTGTGTTTTGATAGCAATAAAGTATATTAAACTGATTGTAATTTATAATACGGTGTAAGGTACATAAAAAATTGATATTAGATTACTTTTTGTAAAATAATTTATCGTTTTGGACATAATATAACTTTACTGCATTGGTTATTATGCAATAATTTATAATTTATAATATTATTATACAATAATCTTTAATAACAATGGGCTACATAATTATTATTCTATAAAAATTATAAAGACAACTAAATTATTTTTATCATGAGACTGCTGTATGAGACTCAATTTAAAAATGAAGTATGACCTGACGAATTACTTTTTATGACAAAAACAAAAATATAGCTAAGTCTTGATGGAAGATGGATTTGGCATAATATCTTCTAAAGCTATCAAAGAAGGTAAATGAAGAGTGGCAACATAAGATTAGGAAGAGTTAATATAATAAATGTTACTGGTCAAGGGCACGTTTGAATAAAAAAGAGACTTTGGACTAATGTGAATCTTAAAAATAAACCATTACAAAAAAACAATACTTGGTATTAAATAATATTTCGTATTGTCATGCAATAATAGTGTACACTGTGAAGTGCTAGTTGGATAAAAAATTGTGCAATATATACAGGGTGTTCCAGGGTATGATTTGACCATTGCAATAATTTTTGTTCTATATCATTTTAAACTCTTTTTTTAAATTATAACTACAGCACTACTGTATGTCTGTAGTTATAATTAGAGATATAGATATGATAGACATATTAGATTATAATTTAGTTATAATATTATAATAATACAGCAATAACGTGTAGTTTTATTTTTTTTAGTACCTAAATTTTCAATTTTGAAATTTCTTCTTAAGGGTTGGGTAGTTATTTATTATGATTTTTTAAACTCTTTGAAAATAAGATTTAATTATCAATTATCATACAGTCACATATAATCAATTAAGATAAAATATTATACACAATAAAATTCACATTCTTAAGTTAAAAAAATCACAATAAAAAAAAGACTAAACATTAATGAGATTTTTACCATATAAATTTTTCTATAAATGAGATTATCAAAATGTCAATTTTGGATTTTTCCTAAAACTGTAGTAAAAAATTTCAAATTTGAAAATTTGCTGTAACGCAATGCTGTAGTAATAATTTAAAAAAATATAAGTAAAAGTAAAGTAAAGTATAGTAAATTAAATTAAATTAAAGTAAAGTAAAGCAAAGATAAGTAAAGTGTAGACAAGAAAGCAGGACATACGCATTATGGGTATTTTTTCACTCCTCGGATCAGATACTTTAAGTGGGTGTGCTTAATTTTAAAGAGACCGCAAATTATTTTTTAATAATACTATTCTGAGATAAGTATGTTAATAATTAGAGGTAGGATGTTAATGGCAAATGCATTTTTTTCCTTTAATCCTATGTAATGCTCTTCAAGCTCATTTCAGACCTCCCTGATTCAGAATATAAAAATTTAATAATGCATTTTTAGGTTTTTTGGTTATAAATTCATTTTTTTTTTTTGTTTTTTAACGACATTTTTTACATTCTCAAGTCATTATTTCATATTAAAAGATATTTTTTGTAGTTTTTGTAAATTATCAGTCATTTTTCTAATAAAATTAAGACTTTCAGGAACGATTTTATATTTAAAAAATTTTTTTATCATAATTGTATGCGATTTTGTTTCAATTATACATATATACTTCATTGGTAGGTGCTCACATCATATCATATAACCTTCACTACATTTGATATTACAGAATATACACCGATTTACACGATCGAATATACAATATTAATAAATTGTATCCAATCAACCCGATAATCTCTTTGTCGATATAACGATATTAAGTTCAACGTTCATGCCGACGTTTTGATTTTCTAACTCAATTAAAATATGTTTGAACATTTACATATTTTTCATTTTGTATTTTAAGACATTTTTTATTTTTTGTCATTTTTAGTGTTTTTACAATGATGCTTTTTTTTTTTTTTATTTTTTTTTTCTGTGTACAACTTTTTGTATAGAAATACTTGTCCAAAAGTTTCAATCAATAACTTTTTGAAACCCGATTCGCCTCTAAATTGTACTTTAAAGAGGTCATTTTTTGAATTTCTTAATTCTTCAAAATGTAAAGCAAAGTAAAGGAAAGAAAGCCAGATATACTATGCACCACCTCTGGTTAGATACTCTTGATGGGTTTGTAGAATTTTAAAGAAATAATAAATCATTTCTTCAATAAGACGATTCTCAAAGAAATAAGTTAATAATATAAAGATCAATAATGGTCGTCATTTTTAACATACCAAGATTATCTGAACCGAAGAGCGAAGAATATCCGTGGTGCGAAGTACGAGCCGGCTTTCTTGCTTTTATTTACTTTTTTAAATTTACTTTACATTAATTTACTTCGCTTTACTTTACTTTACTTTACTTTTATTTATTTTTAATCTAATAAATATAGGAAAAAATATTTAATAGAAAAATAAATGTAAGAAAAATGTCCAAAATTTTTTTTCACATCTTCAAAATTTTCTCGCGCCAAAATCTTTCTTATAATATTGTCTATCTATGTTTAAATTTTCATAAGGTTTGGATCAAAAAATGATGGTTTCCGAGTCTTTTTTGTCGAATTTTGGGTAGTTAAAAAAAAAA
>JAIPRM010004615.1:0-22526 GCA_025469315.1 Stegophylla sp. TES_Ste_2020 | reverse complement strand
ATTATTAACTTCCCTCGTTCAGAATCGTTTTATTGAAGAAATGATTTATCGTTTCTTCAAAATTCAATACACCCGTCAAGAGAATCCCACCCGTCGTGCGAAGTACGTCCGGCTTTTTAGTATTTTTTTTCTAAAAAAATAAAGAATCCGTTACTTTTTTCATACAAAATAATATATATATATATATATATATATGTCATATATCCCTTATATTTGCTACAATGACATTTCTAAATGTATTTCAAAGTTTTATCAAACGTTTTATACTATTTTGTACCTAAATTAGTTGTAATATTTCAATTATTTATTTTAAAAATGAGTCATTAATTTAAAATTTTTAACAATTCTCAAAGCGTTTTTTCAATAATCGTGGTCCTAAGTTAATTTCCAACGGTAATTTAGTGCGTTTTTAGGGTATTTTTGGTTTTTTTCAGATCACAAATACATTTTTAAGCGCATTTTCGTAAGTCTTAAAGTTCTCAGGTACACATTGAAATCTAATTATAGAAAAAGTTTGAAAAAAAAAAAAATTTGAAACGATCGTAAATAAATTTCCTCGGAGAACAGGATTCTGTCTTAAGACAGTTTTCACTGTTATAATGACAGTATATAAAAAAAAAAAAAGACAATAATAATGAAAATTGAATACAGACAGTAAAATCAATATTTCATTAATATTTTATCAATAATTATATGGAAATATAATTTCCGTGCTGCAAGTTTAATGCTTTTTGGATGCCGAGAAATCGTCAATAAAAAAAAAAAAAAAAGAAGGTATAAAACGCAATATTACATAAAAAGAAAAAATATACCATGTTCTAATATTATACCCTTTGAGCTCACATCGGCAGCGAATTTCGCGTTCAAAACGTCCAAAAAAGTTGTTGTTAATATAATATGATATATATATATATATAGATGAAAAAAATAAAAAAAAAATGTATATAATATTATATAAAAATATGCCAAGTAATATCTTTAGATTATTGTCGTCGATACACGTGTACCAATAATAATAATAATAATATTATTGTTATTAAATCTTTTGTGAAATAAAAAATTAATGACATTATGCGGTGTGTCCCTCGGATAGTTTTGAGGGTTGTAACGCTGTGTGCAGTTTGCAGGCTTATGTTGTGTTGGGTTTCTGGTAATTACACTACAGTTTACCTTTAGTGCTTCCGCGTACTATAAGTAGAATATCCGCGAATCAGACGGACAACACAATACATATTATTATTATTCTCTCTCTCTCTCTCTCTCTCTCTCTCTTCCTCCCTTAAAACACCTTTCACTGCGCTCTAATTCGTCCAATTATTATGGAATATGGCTCCCAGTAATCTGGGTCCCAGCAGCCACATCCTCCCACAAAATTATTATGCTCGAATGAGTTCAAAGAAAATTCTTACTCGCTTTTGCTCTCCAAATTTATTGTCCACCCCGTGACTGTCTTCTCCTGTCCAAAATCCTGTGTTTTCCCTCCTCAGCCTATCTGACCGTCGTCGTCACCAGTAAAGATCTTTCTTTTTCGAAATTCCTGTTCGTTCCACATTCAGACTATCAGACAAAAAACTCCCCAATAATCCGTCTAATGCGCATTGCTAATGTGAGTAGGGTTAGGATTTTGAGGCAAATGCCTTTTTTTAGGCACTAAATCATAGAAGACAAACAAAAATCTGTTCCATTTAATTTTTACGCTAATGGACAAACATAATTTTTGTCTTAGTTGCTTTTACTCCCCTTTTTTGATATTTTATTTTAAATTAACAATTTATTTCATCAATTTTGAACATTTTATTTCATAAAAAGTGTTAGGAACTTGCAAAAATATGATGAACATGAAGACATAATGAAGATAAGTCATCAAATTATATGACGGTTAAGTTTTTTTTTAACACATAATTATTTTAAATTTTTGAAAAATCATTAATTTTCTTATAGGTGCTTTTTTTTTGCTTTTTTTTCAAATTCATAGCACCTTTTTTATAATTTATATTGCCTTAAAATCCGAACCCTACTAATGAGTCACCTTTTTTTTTTATTATTTAATTACGCCGCGTACTCTTATTTATGTTTTATCTTAGTTTATTATTATTATTATTATTATTATTATTATTATTATTTTCATTTTCTCTCTTCTTATTGTACTTGTTTTATTTTTCTGTTCTCACCTTATAAAATGTACTTCCTTTTTCACAATAATTGCAAAAAAGCCGTTCGGCGTAAATCCAATAATTATATAAAAATAAAAATAAATAAAATAAATGTTATGACCCGATTATGCGAAGGTATGAACAATGCTGGTGACGACATAAGGCAAAATAATAATAATTATTATTTCCTATAATCTGTTGAAGTATGATGAAATCACCAAATTAAAAAAAAAAAAAAGTAAAAAAACTTCATCTCAAAAGGTTTGTTTTATTTTATATAATATACGAGACAAATTTAATATTCTTTATTCTCTCTTTTTTTTTTTTGTTTACATTCTTCTGTTCTTTTGTGCGGAAGTTTTTGTACAATTGTCGTTATATTACATAGAATTGCTGTTCGTTTTTGAAACGTATTTACTACACATCTACTTTTTGTGTAGAGGGTAATCAGAAATCCATCTTAGTAGTATTTCTGGCTATTGTGTAATGTTTTCGAAGTTTGAAATTGAAACTTTTCATCTCGTTTACTGTTTTAATAATTCTAGGTACGCACTTATAACAACAGCCATAATGACATTTTTTTCTTTTTCTTTTAGTCCGACCAGTGGAAAAATCCCTCGCCCGGGCACCCCCCCACCGGCCGCAAAAATATCCATGGGTCTCTAAAATTGTTGGCATTCGTATAAAATGTGACGTGAAATAATAATTTATACTTAAAAACTGTTTTTTCTAAATGTTAGAAAAATTATTGGGCATTTCACAAAACAGTACCTAAATGCGAAAAATTGTTATTTAAAAATTTGCTGATCAAAACTTTTGACAAGTATTTCTATGAGAAAACTGGTACACATAAAATATATAAAAAAAAAACATCATTGTAAAAAACTAGCTGCTTTGCTACACTCAGAATTTAAAACGTTTTAGATACCGGAAATATTTTGAAAAAAATAACGTTACTGTCCAGTACGTATTTTAAAATTGTTGTAATAAAATTAATTGCATTATATTTGTTTGATAATTTAAATCACTTAGATCTAATTATAAAATTAAGTGAATGGATTATAAACATTATTTTCATTTAGTTTATTGTGTAAAAGTCACGTTGATAATAGTATAATATTATTATAGAAATAAATGAATGGACTTTAAATAATTTTTTTTTTTTTGCTCCTAATTTTTATTAGGTATATTTTTTCATAATATAAAAATTTCTTAAACCATTAATAAGTTGACTGTATATTTTTTTTTATAATTATTAAAATCATTTGAAAAGAACTTTTTTTTTGGTATTTTTCTAAATAAATTATTCACTTAATAAAATTAGATAAGATTAGATATTTATCAATAAACAAGATAGAAAAATAATTCATTACTTTTCATTTTTGAAATATTTTTCCGATGAATACGAAAGAAGATTTAAAATGTCATTTTTATGCTTTTATTTATAATATAACATGGGTACGGTTTTTTTTTTTTTTTTTGTCGAGCAAATGTATTCCACACACAAATATAAGCATTATTTGTACAAAAATATTGGTCCTAATAATTAATTTTAAAAACTTTAATGGGTCCCAAATTTCCTTGTCACTGAGTCCTACTATTGAATTAATGGGACTTTTCTTCAAAACTCAATAACCTATTTATTAATTACCTATTGATGCAACTATATTAGTTTTGGTTAGATTAGGTTAGATTAAAATCTGACCTATTTTAAAATATATATATATATATATATTAAAATATAATTATATTTCTTCATACTATTTAATTATTATAGGTAACAAGATAATAAATAGACTTAGAAAATAGTTTCAAAAATATTTTTATTTAATTTCAATTTTAACTCATAGGAATACATCATAATATATGTATTTCAAAAACTTTAATGAAATATAATGTGTAATTTTTGTGACATTGTCCGTTTCTTAGTCGTACTTACTATAGAAATTTTTTACTGTACAAAAATGAAAACGTCGTATTTTAATTAGCTTATTATAATTTCATTGAATATGTGTTAAAAGGTTTAGACTAACATTCTTATACTACGTTATGTGTTTTTCAAACAATTTTTCAATTAATTAAATTTAATAATTGAAACGCAAGAGTTAGTCACTATGAGCTTTATACAATATGAAATTAATTAAAATGTTATCACCAGATGTACCGCAAAAATTTCAATTCCTATTGCATTTTATTTTTATTTTTTATTTTTAAATATCAGAACGTCCTTTTGGTATTTGACCTTAAAAAAAAAAGAAAAAAATGTGGTTCCTAAGAGGATTTAAAGTACCAATAGATAAATGTAGCTGGTGTTAACGACAGTTTTGTATTCGTACGGTACCGAAATATACGACACGCCTATCCGGACCCCGTGCGTTGGCCATACTTGGGGTTCGTGCGCGTAATTGAATATTGAAGTTGGCCAAATTCCAATTTCATTTAGGAATTTTGTTCGAATAATAATCTAATAATCTACCGCCCGGACAGATGTAGGAGAGTTAATTTTTGAACGTGATACGCCCCGCACACCGGAGAATCGGATTTATTTTGAAATCGTATAATATAATAATATAACCAAAACGACTCGAGCACGTTTCGGAAAATGAACCCGAAATAAAACAATTATTATTTCGACGCGAAATATATTAATACGGTTCAAAACAACAAATTTTACAACAACATCGTCTCGGGTATAAAGTATTGAATTACATCTATTATTGTGCTAAATGCCGTTTCGCAAAATACTCTTCAGTGTCGTACCTACTTGCCTACTCGCAAGTTATATTAAATTTGTTTCTGTCGATTCGGTCGTTGGTGCACAACAATAATTTAAAATAGCTTGATGTGATAACGAAGGATGATTTCACTTCTTGACATTTTTCATCAATACTAATATGGAAAAAAAAAAATCAAGATTTTAGAATATATTGCAGTTCTAATAATAGAGTCCGGAAATAATAAACACATTATGTTTTTTTTTTTCATTTTCATTAAATTTTTTAATAAATACTGACAGACTGTTAGGTTTACATGGAGTTATTATTATCTTGGTTGTTGCCCCAAAATATCATTTTATCATAATGATATACTATTATATTTTATTGGATTCAACTGGTCGTTGCCAGTGCCGGATTAACTTATAGGCGCGAATAAATTAAATGCTTAAGTAAACTATTACAATTAAAAAAAAAAAAACACTTTTTTTTATGTTTTTGTAATGTTCTTTTTTGAAAATTTTTGTAATTGCTTTACCTAAATAATTTTGTTTGGAATTCGCATAGAGAACAGATGATAAAATTATATTCATACCTATCTCTATAATTTTTAATTGCAGTATGTTCATAACAACTAACAAGATATAAAACATTTTCAAAAAAATTTTCTCTTACCAAAATATTGTGTTCTTGTCGAATTTTGGATAGTTTTCTCCAATATTAGAAAAAAAAACATTGAGAATGCCGAAAAATGACTTCTTTAAAGTGTCTACCATTTAAACTCTAGAGCCAAACTCTGATTGACAAATTTGTTGATCGAAACTTTTGGATAGTGTTTGATGTGTGAAAATGTGTTACCGAAATAACAAAATAGTATAGTACACAATATCATTGTGAAAACACTAATTTCTTTGCTTCCCTCAGAATCAGTAAAGTAAAGTAAAGTATAAACAACAAAGCCGGACATACTTGGCATCATAGGTATTTTTCACTCTTCTGATCAGATACTTTTGGTGGGTGTGTAGAATTAAAAAAAAAAAAAAAAAAAAAAAACGATAACTCATTATTAAAATAATACTCGATTCTGAACGAAAGAAGTAAATAATACAATTAAGAATAATAGTCGTCATTTTTAACACATTTACCAAAAGTATCCGACACAAAGAACAAAGAATACCTGTAATGTAAAGTATGTGCGGCTTTCTTGTTCATATTTTATAATATATCTTTACTTTTACTTTACTATGATTTACTTACTCGTAAATTTACTTTATTATACTTTGCTTTAATTTACTTTACTATTTTTATTTAATAAATAAAGAAAAGTCTGAACAAATTTAATGAGAAAAATGAGTTAGAAAAAATTTCTAAAATTTTTTCTTACACCAAATAATTATTTATATTATTTATTTATGTATAAATTTTCAAAGGGTTGCCAGATTTCAAAATTAAAAATACGGGACAAATAAAAAATGAGTTTAATCCTCCCCCTCCAACAGTTGATTCTTTTTTAAATGAAAATGTTTTTAGTTAATTTCTATATTTAAGTTTTGTAATTTTTGAATAATATTTCAACAGAATATGTTAATAAGAACGTACACTAAATAAAGTATAGACATAACATTTTTAAACTTGATAAAATAATTAAAAAAAAAAAAAAAAAAAACGAAAACAAACAAAAAAATGACTTTGTATTCTTTAGGCAATAGCCAATAGCCAATAGGAATGAAATTATAAAACAAATATCATATTAATTTTATAAAAATACGAGTATAAATAAATTGATTTTTGGATTTCCTGATCGTTTATAATATTCATTGATATCCTAAGAGTCAAAGGGATGTATTGGTAATTTTTTGAAAAACGGGACATTTTGATGTCCTGAAGAGATTTGTCGGGACAACAGGACCTCTAGTTAAAATACGAGACGTTCCCGTATTATACGAGACGTCTGGCAACCCTAAATTTTCATAAAGTTTGAAACACTTGTTTTGAGTAGTTTTTCCCGAAAGGAAAATGAGAAATTTGAAAAATTACCTCTTTAAAGTACCGTCTGTCTAGTGGCAAATTCGGTTTCAAAAAGTTGATGGTTATTTCCATACGAAAGTGTTCACAGGAAAAAAACTAGTAAAAATTATTGTACATTTTACGCTTCGCTCAAAATCTAAAATGAAGATTTATCCTCGACTCATAAAATTTTCAAAAATTCGACCTGTATGGCTAAGGATTTTATATTATAAGCCCCTCGGTGAAAATTTCTGTGTGTGTCCTTGACTGGGACGCGTGTAAAATCATTGCCTTAAGGCGTATTTTTCCTTAATCCGGCCCTGGTTGTTGTACCAAGTTGTAGGTTTTTTTTGTTTTTTGGTACCTTTACAATGATTGATTAAAAAAAGAGAATTTTCAAAAAAAAAAAATGCCTCTTATATTATTATCTTGTTGTTGTGCCAAACCTCTCCAAACGCTTTCGAGATGCTGTCCCGAGCTAAATTAATGAATTTACTACAACGGAATATATATATATATATATATGACACGGAGACTGGGCGCGTGGTGTCCTTTGCAGTCTTTCCTCGTCTCAGACGGAGAGGATTAGACAGACTTCTCCGAGTCCGAGTCCAAATGTCGAGATGTTCGCTTTGATTGTTTACCGTCCGAAGAGGACGACACTGAGAGACCAGGTGTGTCGGACACTTGTCTCGCTTCGCTTGTTTCGGGCACCGAAGTCGCGCGCATTATTATTTTAAATTCGAAAGCAACGATAATACCACGTACGTGTATTGCTGCTGCGCAGGAAACGAGACACTGCAGCTGGGGCAAAGTCCGTCCGTCCCAAGTGTTTATAAGTAATTTTAAAAGTGTAAAGTGCCCGTAAAAAAATAATAATGTACCCCACTCATAAATAATAATTAACCCCTGGGGGGTGGTGGTGGAACGAAATTCGAGGAACGTTTTTATTTCAACTCGATTGTACGCGTCTGCTGTGCGACATTAAGAATTCTTCTTGTAAAATTGAAAAATAAAACTGTCGTGAAATCAAAAGCGACCGCCGGAATTCGAACGAAAAGAAAATAAATAAATAAACGCCTTACACTACGTAAAACGCCAAGACTCGAATAATAAAATGTAATAGAAAATCGTTTATTCAAACTGATAGCTATAGGTAGGACTTTAATATTTATTACATTAACCAAGGCTGTGTGGGTTAATGCGCTTAAAAAAATATACAAAAAAATACACTACAAAAACAGTGTTCCGCACGTCATATAACTTAAAATTTATCTTGATAAACATAGAAAATTGTTAATAAAATTATATTTTGGATCATAATTAATGATAATTAAAGTGAATAATATATCTAGATAAAGATAAAATATAAAATGTTATATATCTGGGTAAAAAAAAAAAAAGATAAAAAACAGTTTTAATTTATTTTTATTGGCTGTAAAATATATAATACAATAAAACCATTTTTTTTTTTTTTTTTGTTACGCGTTCATTTAATAAAAAAAAAATACTTCGCATCACGGATTATTCTTCGCTCTTTGGGTCAGATACACTATGTGGGTGTGTAGAGTTTTAAAGAAACAATAAATCATTTCTTCTATAAAAGACGATTCTGAACGAAAGTAGTTAATATATGAAAACAATATAGTAGTAGCAGTATCGGTAGTCATTTTGAACACACCCAGAGTATCTGACCCGAAGATCGAAGTGCAAAGTATGTCTGGCATTTTTGTCTATACTTTACTTTATTTATTTAATAAATAAAGAAAAGAAAAAAATATAATAAAAAAAGTGCTAGGAAAATGCTCAAATTTCTTTTTTTTATATTTTAAAAATATTTTTGCACCAAAATATTTCTCATATTATTGTCTATCTATGTTTCAATTTTCTTAAAATTTGGATGAAAAAAATATGATATTTTCCTAGTCTTTTCTGTCAAATTTTGGGTAGTTTTTCAAAAAAAAAAATTCAAAAATTGACATTTCTAAAGTATCAACTAGAGACAAATCCGGTTTCAAAAAGTTGTTGATACATACTTGGACAAGTAGATCCATACGAAAAAATGTTCACAGAAAAAAAAAAGTAAATATCATTGTAAAAACACTACCTAAAACAATTTAAGCGTCACTAGTCACTGATATAAAATTACCAACATAAAAATATAAAATTGTGGACTTATTTCGCTCCATGAGTATTCTTGGCTTCCCTTGGTGAGTGAGTTAAATATTAAGCCAACAATAATTAATCATTTCTTTGATAAAACGATTCTGAGCAAAGTTTAAGTTTATACAAGACCATTTGAAACATAAAATTTTTACAGTTTACTATCGTTAAAAGAAATTTATTTTTAGCTCAGTGAGTATTATGTTCCACTATTAACTAAGAACAGGAAAAATAATTTTTTGGAGAAAAAAGTGTGAAAAAAATTTAATAAGAGATGTAACATTTACATTTTTTTGAGTTTTGATTAAAAAAAAAATGTTTTAAAGGCGCCCTTGTCAAATGTACAGTAGTTTTTCCAAAATTTTGAAGAACTACAGGGAATTAAAAAAAAAATTACCATATTGAAGTACTATTTAGAACCGAATTCCGAGTCAAACCTCCATTCCACTTAGAGTCTAAAAAAAAAAGGTGATATTTAAAATTGATTTATCTTGATAAATATTATAAGTTAAGATAAAACTTATATTTATCTAAGATAAGATAAAAGATATTAACATAGACCTTATACTAATAGACGGAACAAACATCAATTCAACGTATCCATGACCAGTGGGCGTGCCACAAAGCACCGAAGCACAGCGCACATGCGCACTAGTAACGCACGATATTAATCTATATCAATAATATTGTATTATGAACGCAATGCGGTAAAAATTACAATAATTGATGTTATCTTTCATCTATATTGACATCATAATGGCATAATAATTGCATTATTCCAATACAATAAATAAGGTAATAAACCATACATTTATTTCTTTAAATCGGCATCACTGACACACTATTTACCACTCCATCCCGCTAACCAGGCATGTTCCGTCTATTAGTATAAGGTCTATGGATATTAATAAGTTTTTTAATTAGGTATGATAAAAGATAGTTAATTATTATTTATATGATGCTCAACACTGTAGAAAAATTGCTTTAAATAAAAATAAAAAGTGATGTATAAATAAAAATTAATGATTTCAATTAATTATTGTTATAAAATAGTAAACACCAATTTATATTTGCTAATTTGTAAAATATTACGAATTTATATACTGATTTGCATAATATATCAGAAAAATAATGATTTTACTATTGAATAACAATATATTTTATATTTATCAATACTTCAATAGTGTAGTCGCAAATATTACATAGGTCAGTATGTAATTAACCAAAAATGTATTTTTTCTCCAATAATTTTATCATCTTCATTATTTTAACGAAATGTATTAAAATAAACGGAAATTAAATATTCACGAGAAAAAATAATGTACTCTATAAGTAAGTTAATTTTTATCAGAGTACTTTTGTTTGGGGTGAAAACACGTGATTAATAATAATAATTATTAATAAAGTGCTGAATGAAAGTATATTTGTTTTGAGGTATTAAACACTACGCTATGTTACCCATTATCTTTTATCGAAAAAGTAAAAAAAAAAATACTATTATCAACAGTATGGTTTTCTGAAAAACGACCAACGTGTAATTAAACGAAATCAAAATAATAGTATATTTAAGTGATATTAATTCGAAAGTATTTTTCGTAGATAATATAAGATAATGTACTTTGAAATTTTCGAAAAGTCGACTAAAAGCTTTTTTGTGCACTTAATACATACAACTTTAATTAGGTACAAGGATTTGCACTAGCTACTGTCACATTCATCAGTTAGTATCAATATTTTATTGTTACCTACCATTAAACGGATAAAGAATGGGTCAATGCAATTTATTAATAATAATTCAATTATTACTTTTGGAAAATTCTCAAAAAACATATTATAATATTTATTATTGTAGTCGGTGTACGCCTGGAATATCCTGTAGACATTCGTGTTCTAAAAATGCCCAAGGCGACCACTTGTCAGCTCTCCTTTTTAATATTTTCTTATAATGATTTACTAAGCTATTAAAAATAATAAAAAACAATCAAGATGCTACTGATTTACAAACAGATTTAGACAACTTACAAAATTGGTGCGAAAAAAATGATCTATATTTAAATATTGATAAATGTAAGCTGGGGTTATGCATTTTAATTTAATCAAGAACCCAATTATTATTTCAAATTCTAATCTTGAACTTGTCACTAGTTTTAATGATCTTAGCATAATGTTTGATTCTAAACTAAGTTTTTCTTATCACACCGAATTAATTAAGAACAAAGCAATGCGTATTGCATTGGTTTTACCAAACGGTCGTGTAAAGATTTTTGTTTTAAAAATTCTTTATTGTTCTTTAGTTCGTTCAAATCTTGAATATTGTCCACTAATTTGGATAAACAAAACGATAATATTGAATCTGTACAAAATAACTTTATACGATTTATTTCTTTGAAGTACATAGACCACCACATGGTTCTTATGATAATATTTTAAATTATTTAAATCTTATACGGATTAAAACTATGCAATTACAGTCCTGATTTACTTTATTTAATTAATTTTAAAATTAATTCATTTGACTCTAGAAATCCTGAGCTTTTTTATCCTGTTTTTCTGATAAAAATTATATGTTACATTGTCCTGCTAATCTGTTAATGAATTCCGGGGTAATAGTTATACTTTTGATTTTAACTAGTTAAGTTATTTTTATACCATCTTACCTAGCTTATTTTTTGTATTTTACTAAATAACTTAATAGTTTCATAATTACAATTCATAATAAATGTGTATATTTCTTATCGTGTACCTGACCTGTATTATAATCAATTGTAATCACTTAAATAAATAAATAAATAAATATATATACGTATTATTACATATTCTTACTGTGCCGAGATTTATAGCCGTTTCACAGTATTAGTAACTTGTTAATAACAAGTTTTGTGTACAAATAGGAAAATTTGAAACTAGAACAATTTAATAATAATTAATTAATTACTCCATTTTTACGTTATGTCACTACGGATTTTATTGTATCGTTAAAGTCACTGAAATCGACTTCAGATTATTAAGTTATTAAAATATTATATTCCATTATTTGTAGCATCGGAATTAATGCGATTTTTATTTCTACTAATTTGTTTATAAATTTGACTACATTTGAATGATATGTTTTTGTTCCTCAAATCTCTTTACTTAATTTAATTAATTAAAATTAACTGTTATTGTACGAATATAAAACTTATAACAATTCAAATAAGTTAGAAATATCCAACGAAATCTCTTATTATCATAAAGTTTAATCTATTTCAAAAGTTTATAAAATTTTTCTACGACTATTTAAGAGCTCTCAGCTCCATTTTCTCGGTTGATTATTCATTAAACATAATATTTATATTAATATCTAATACAGTTATGTGAATAATAATAAAAAATAAACACTAATATCGTTTTGTTGAAACGCACTATATAATATTATATAATATATTCATGAGTATTTTTATCCGATTAAATTTTATGTTATGGAAATTTACTTCTTAAACGTGCAGTGGATTTAAGAGAATTTATTACAAATTTTAATGACTTAAATTATACTTTATCCAATTTAAAAACAATTTTTAAGCTTGAAATTCTTCTTCTTTGGCGATAAAAATTAAAAAATTTGGATTTATTTATTTATTTTTTTTAATGTTCAGGTTGCTGTAAAAACCATACTTCCTGTGCATAGTTTACTTTCATGCCACTTCAAGGGTGTCCTGTGGCGACACAAAGCTTTTGTTTTCAATAGGCAACTCCCTTTTTAACTGCGGAATTTCATTAAAGTGATGAAAAAAAAAAAAAAATGTATCAAAAATCAAACTAATTTATTTTTGATTACATTTTTTTACAATTTTAACACGGCTTTAGTTACCAATGTATTTCGTAATTGTAATCATGCGCATACCTATATGAACATTTTGACTAAATATATTTGATTAAAACTTAAAAGCAAATTAAATGTGTCCTAGAAACTATTATTCGTAAAACTTAAATTTGAATAATTCAAAAAGTCCTCGTTCGAATATTGATTTAAACACATAAAAATTCACAGAAAATTTGCAAGTATGAAATTTCGAAGTTAATAAAAAAGGGGGTTTCAAAAAATGTTTGTATCATTACAGGACGTTCTTAAAGTGATATGAAAAGAACAAGTAATAGGAAATCTTAGTTTTTATGATAACTTAAACACAAAAAAAAAATGTTTTTAAATTTTTCGGCCAAAAAAAGAGGTTTTTATGTTTCAAAAATCACCTTTTAAATTGATATTTATATCTGTATTTTATAGCGATAAAAAATTAACGAAGAAAATTTGAAGGGGGGTGAGATTTAACATCGGTAACATTTTATTAGGATTTTTGTAACCCTAATACTACCCTAACTCTACCGTAAAATGAGATTTTACTGGTACAACAGTCTCATCCTTAGGCACAGTGGCGGATTTTCAAAAAATTTCTGGGGGGGGGTCCAGAAAATAATTATGAATTTCAATGATATTATTTTTATTTATATAAAAAACTGGTTTTAACTGTATTAATTAATAAAACTTCACATAAACTTTACAGCAGTAAATTAATTACCATTACCGCAGACGATTTTATCAGACTAAAAAAATAGAATTATTAAATAATGAAAAATAATAATTCAAAATTTATTATTATTATTATTATTATTATTTCAGTACATATTTTGAACCATAGACAAATAATGTACGCAGAGATTAATCGAGTGTATCGCTGCATATAATAAAATATAAATATCAGCGCCTGGGAGGAGGGGTCCAGACCCCCTGGACCCTCCCCGTAAATCCACCACTGTTTAGGCATTGAATTCCATCAAATTCAGAAAAGTATAATATGAAAAAATTAAAAACCAAAGAACATTTTGACAATTATACCGGGTACAAATTGCAATTCAAATCTTCACAGTCTGTTGACTTCACACAATAAATTCATCATAATATTGTGTACGTATCGTCGACGGTCCGCGAATTAGAACAACACTACTCGCAAGCATTTCCAAGTAAAAGGAACTTTACTAGATTTGAAATTCCCAGAGGTCGTGTTTTGTCGGATCATCAAAGTATACGTATAACACAAATTACAATGTGTATCACAATAATATTACATTCCAAATGGAATAGCATCAGATGTACAATATGACGACGATATATACTACTTCGTGTTCGTCCACGTTCTGCGTATTTTTGTAAGTTCCACTTTTGAAAATGATCTCTTTCCCTCCTCCTGCAGCTTACGCATTACGGAGAGCACTTTTTGAATTTGCGAAATCACTTTTCATCATAATAATAATGTGACACGTGAAAAAGTGTCAACGGATTGTTCTTTTTCGAAATTATTGATTTTATCAAAATGTGGTGAACAAAAAAAAAAAAAAAATCGAACACACTTAGCACTATGTGACATGTGTTCTTCTGGTTATGTGATAAAGGACATCGTGTTAAAGTTCATCACAAAATACGGATTAAGTTCCGATTAAGTTTTTTCATTAAATTAAATTATATTAAATAATTTCCGATTTTTTATTTTTTTTTCATTAAAAATGCAAAAAGAAAAACGAACAAACATCATAATGATAATTATAATACGTTATTGTAAGAACAAACGAAATTACAATTAATTATAACGCCCCATAGGGCAGAGAGTACAATATTATTAATTCTATTCATGTATGGAGCTTTTTAGAATACGTATTTATTAATTTGGAAGGTGGATCGAACAAATAATCAAAACTATTTATGGTGTTACTGTTAAATAAAATTCTATTTATAGGGGCATAATGACTATAATTTTGTTTCTGAGTTTGCAGAACATAAAAAGTTTTAGTGTGGCGGAGTGTGTGTTGAGGTATTTTGGATAATATGCTTGTACATCCTAAGTTTTTTGGATAATTTTGAGTATTCTGTGAGTTTTGCACAACTCTATCATAAGCTACTGGATTTCGTGTATTTTGATAGATAGGAAAAATTGTTCTCTCCTCCTTTGAATTATTTCGAAAAGATACTCCCATCTACAAGTGGTTGAGTTGATCGAAGAAAAAAATACAACCACACTTTTGGAACTGTTAAACGTAACTTATCAAAACATACCTCAAACAAAAAATTCTGTCAACATTTGACGTCTTTTTCCCTAATTTTAAGCGATTTTTATTCGATGATTTGGAAATTTATAATTGCTCTTAGAAAGTAGAGAAAACTTGATTGAAAAAAAAAAATATATTTAGTAAAAGCTTTAAAAAATTTGGTTATATAAAATGAATTCGGACAATAACCACTTTACAAAAAAGTACTTAAAAAAAAAAAAAAATTCCTCGCGATTTCCTATATAAAACTTACTATATAATTTTGTTTGATTGTATTTTTAATTAGAAATATATATATTTTTAATTATTCTCACATAACTATAAATTTTAATGAATTTGTAAATTATTGAGTATTCCACATTTTTAAACAAAATTTTACTAACGATTAATTTTTCATCCGATTTTATATTTCTAACACTTTTTTCCTTATCAGAAATATTTTTTTCTGTTCTCAGTCAAAAATGTGATATACAATTGGCTGAGTACAATATATGACAAATGTATTATTAATAAACGTTATAATTTTTCTGTAAAATTGTCTTTTGATGTAAACTGAAGTTCCACTCAGAAACGTTCTACTGAAGAAATTATTTGTATAAAAAGTATTTGAGACGAGTTCTAAAATATACGAGTGCAGTCTTCCGCGAGTCAGACACATTAGTAAATGTAATAACGAAAAAATAGGCAAACAATATTAACTGAGAACTCAAACAACTTATTAATTAGAAAGTTCTTAATTAGATCCATGTACAGTCGTACCCGAATAACCTCGCCTTTCGTGACAATCCAGTCAAATTCAAAATGTTCACATTATTTCATCAAATTGTGTGAAGTAACATGTCGTCCGGAATTTTTACCACGTTTATATCAATTCGCTTTGGATCTGATTCAGTTTAAATTTTTCAATCAATTTTAAACTTTTTGAAACCGGATTTTCCTCTAAATTGTACTTCAGAGAGGTTATTTTTTGAATTTCTTAATTCTTCAATTTTTTTTTTTTCTTTGGAAAAAACTACCCAAAATTTGACAAAAACGACTCGGAAACCATCATTTTTCGATCCGAACTATATGATAATTTAAACATTATGAAAAAAAAAATTTGGACATTTTTCTAACATCATTTTTTCTCTTTTATTTTTTATATTATTAACTTCCTTCGTTCAGAATCGTTTTATTGAAGGAATGATTTATCGTTTCCTTAAAATTCAGTACACCCGTTAAGAGAATCCCACCGGTCGTGCGAAGAACGCCCATCGTGCGAAGTATGTCCGGCTTTTTATAATTGCATTGTTTTGTTGTACTCTATTTTGTTATTAAATTATTTATTACAGAAAATGTTTTTATTTAGACTTACAAATAATTATTCAAGTGTTTTTTTTTTTTTTTTTAATAAAAATCTTTACTATAAAATAATATATTAGTGTACAGTTATATTTTTTAACATTTAAGTTATTATTATTATTTTTTTCATATTTTGATCTGATGAGTCTAAAAATAATTTCCCAAAGTGAAATAGAAAAAATTCAACAAAGGGTGAAATTTAATTTTAAGAGATTTACTGTATTTTATATTTAATGTTTACTCATCCTGAAATTAACGCCAAGTGCCGCCTATGATGTATATAATTGGTATTCATAAAGCTGGGCTGGCTTTTCATATCTCATTAATTATTGAATTTTCAATCAATTATTGAATCTGTTAATCTGCTGCTTCAATGTTTATTGAAAGTATTCAGAAAAAATACAATTACAGATAAGCCATGGATCGTCGTTCAGCGGAGTTGAATGTATTTCATTTTTCTTTTTCTTTAATATTTCGGCTGTAATATAAATATTTATTATGCTCACCGCGCCCTTCTATCACCCAAAACATATTCATCGCCCCTCAGAACCTCTTCACCGCCCACTGTGTGGGTATCTCCCCCTCTGAGAACCACTGACTTAGAGCGATGGAGTACATCACCAAAAACTGTATGAAAAAAATTCTTCATTTTCAATCGATCTACCACCCAATTACTGGCCACTTTCTTTCGAAATTTACCCTGTGTAATTAAGAGATATATAATTTAATTTCAAATACATTATATTCCCATTTAAAATCAACAATTATTTTTGCTGCACTTAATATACTAATTTGTAATACTATTCCTTTGTTATTATAATTAATAAATGGTTTTTTAAAAAAAAAAAAAAAAATTCAATTTTCTCGGATTTATAATCAGTCAGTTTGCTATATGCATATATATATATTATGTTATGATTTTTGATTTTTGTGTATAGAAGTCAAAGCCGATAAATTATCGACGATTATAGTAACATTAAAATTTTCAAATTTGTAATTTGCATTAACAATAACATTTATCTTGAATCAGTGACGCAACCAATGGTTAGGTTAAGTTAGGTGTTTTGGGTGTCTGGACACCCCCCTCTAACCATATTTATGGAAATTTTATTCAACAAGTATTGAAAAAAAAAAAATCCTTTTAACTATACAATTATAACCTCTATTAATACGGAGATAAACTTGAAACATGTTTTAAAAATTCATATTGTTGAATATGCAACGCTAAACAATTGTATTTATCTACAAATAACGTTGTAAAAATGTTAACTCGTAAAAAACTTTCTACTTGAAATTTCTAATTAAAAATAATTAGTTCATTAAGATAATTAATGAATTCTTGTAAAGTGTCCATTAACATTGATTATAATTTTATATTTAAATAATTATAGTAGAAATTTATGTGTGGACACCCCCCTTGAAAAAATCCTAGTTGCGCCACTGCCTTGAATTGTACTAATCAAAACAATATCTTTATAAATTCAAACACACGTGGAACCTAACGTCGTATATAATTTCACACATAAATCACGGTCCATATGGGATACATTTGTAAGCAAAGTTATTTTATGATTGATTGTTATGCGATTTTAGAATGACATAGTCATTAATAATTGTGTGTTGTGTGTGTGTGTGTGTGTATTTAACTTCAAAGTGCAAGTTTCCTCCATCCGTCGAAATCACAATCGCCTACTTGACTATAACACTTGTGGAATCTAACGTTATACGTATAAATTCGTATCTGCACAGGGAATGAAAAAAAAAAAAAATGTCCCATCGGTCATACGGTATTCGAGGTGTTTCACACTGTATACGTATGTTGAGGCTTTGAAATTCCTCAGCATGAGATATTTTTCGCTCTTCGGATCGGACACTCTTGAAGGGTGTGTATGATTTTAAAAAGAAACAATAAATCATTGCTTCAATAAGACCATTCTGAATGAAAGAAGTTAATAATATAAATAGCAATAATAGTCGTAATTTTCAACACCCTCACCAAGAGTATCCGACCCAAAGAGCGAAAAATATCTATACTTTACTTTAGTTTCCTTTACTTTCCTTACCTTAACTTTACTTCACTTTTTTTTGTCTTATCCATAAAGGAAAAAGAAATTAAATGAGAAAAAAAAATTCAGAAATATGGGCAAATTTTTTTTTCACATTTACAAAATTTTCTTGCGCCAAAATTGTTCTTGTATTATTATTTCTCTATGTTTAAATTTTCATTAAGTTCGGTTTAAAAAAAAATGATGGATCCCGAGTCTTTTTTGTCAAATTTTAAGTAGTTTTTTCAAAAAAAAAATTGAAAAATTGAGAAATTAAAAAAATTACCTTTTTAAAATACCAACTAGAGGCAAATCCGGTTTCATAAAGTTATTGATCGAATGTTTTGGCCAAGTAGATCTATAGATCTATACACTATATAAGACAGGATGATTCACCTAGTATCCTCACTTCCTTTTTTGACAATAAAATAGAAAAATTTAATTTTTTTTTTTTTTTGTTTTTGAATATTCAACTAACTATAAAAAATAACTTTTTTTTTATATATATCACCTTAAGGATGTCCTGTATTGATACAATTTTTCTTTTTTTTTTTTTTGAAATACCTCCCTTCCCCGTTTTAACTACGAAATTTTATTCAAATAATTTTTTTTTGAAAATCAAAATTCGTACGAGTTTTACAATATTGCGAATTAGTTTGGTGTTAGCTGGTAAAATAAATACGTAAATACGTTAAAAACTAAAACATGTGTTCAAAAGAATAATATCCTAAACACTTAAATTTGAATAATTCAAAAACTATTCGTTCAAATTTTGATTTTCATACACGAAAATGAACCGAAAAAATGCCCTGAATAAAATTCCGTAGTTAAAATTTGGTGGTGCCATTTGAAAATAAATATCTACATCGACACAGGACATGCTTAAGGTCCTTAAAGTATAGTTTTTATATTAAGTTGAAAAAATTCCAGAAAAAATCTAAAAAATTTTCCATTTGTTACGGCAAAAAAAAAAAAAAAAAAGGGAGTGAGCATGCTTAATGAATTACTATCTATATAGTGAATCGTACGAATTAAATAAATTTAAATTATAGCTTTAAGTACGTGCAATTAATTATAAATTTGACCGTTAAAAATTCATCCTGTGTTATTTAAAATAACAGTGATAATAATAATAATTTTCAGTTTCAAATTGTTATTCTTAAACAAAGTCTCAATTGTTAAAAAGTTTGAAGGTTAAGGGTGCAAACGTGCAATAATATGGGGAAAAAAAAACTTTTGTTTTCCAAACAATTACATTACTATATCACCAAAAATATTATATAGGTTCTAATATTATAATATTCTGATCATTATATTGAAATATATGATAATATGATGCATTATCGCGTTGTACACAAAAATATTATACGTATGAAAAACTTTTTTAATTTAAGTGATCGATCGATTTTGTGCCAGGGGAAAAAGTTACTTCCGTACAACAACAACACTAGATAAAGATATAATGTAAATTTATTGAACTTACATTTATTAAAACAGTGGTTCTCAACCGATATGTCGCGTATTACTGTTAGGTGTGTCACCAAAAAAAAATTTTTATTTACATTTTAGAGTTTAAACCATATTATAAACCTTATACTGTAAAGAAAAGTTAACAAAAGTTGACCATATCACAAATATCTTACTGAATTTTTTTATGAAAATATAAAATCTTATGCTATGTAAATTTATAATTCTAAATCTCGGATAGAGCGAAGGAACTAATGTTTTTTATAATTATTTTTATTTCTGTAAACACATTTTGTATAGAAATTCTTGTCCAAAATTATTAACAGAATCTTTTAGAATCGAAATTTTTACCTCTAGATGGTACTTTTGAGAGGTTAAAAATTTGGAAAAAACTACATAAAATTTAACGAAAATGCCTTTAAAACTCTTTTTTTTTTTTTTGTTTTTTATTCAAATGTTTTGAAATTTTAAGATAGATACCAAATAGACAATAATATGATTAATAACACTTTTTTCTCATCAATTTTTCTTTTCTCACTTTGCAGTCAATAGTGGAATAATAAAACTGGATGGGTAAAAAATAAATCATTTTTGTAACAAAAACAAACTTTATCTTTATCTTTTTATGTAAAATTGCATCGAATAAACTGAAGCTTTACACAGAATCGTTTTATTGAAGAAATAATTTATCGTTTCTTTAAATTTCAATACACCCAACAAAATTGCCCCATCCAAGGATTTAAGAATACCCATGGTGCTATATAAAGCCTATATAAAAACTAACGAAATAATTTCTAATCAGAACAGTACATATTGTAGTTAGTAAACTGGGCGACACCAAAACGTCACTCAGATCAAATATTTTGTCACCTAGTCCGTTATATTTTTGAAGACTAGGTGACGTTTACGTTTTTCAAAAAAAAAAAAAAAATGATTTAAATTATGGAGAAAAAATTGAATTTTATGTTAATTTATATTTTATAGTTCGGGAGTGGATACAAGAGATTGGAGTGTAAACGATAAATAAATTCAAATAAAAATAATAAAATAAGTGTAAAAAAATTCGTGTTATCAAAAAATAAAAATCATATTATACTTAATGGTTATTGACTAAACTGAAATCATAATATCAGTAGTACCTACATAGATTTCGATTTTGAACGATTCGAAGATTGTATTTACCCATTGTCACAAAGTTTTTTTTTCCTTAACTTAGGACATATCTATCTGAGTACTATCTGAGGATAATAAATTTGATTTAGTAGGTAATTTGATAGGTAGTTTTTTGATCTCCATAAGTCTTCATCCATTAAGTGACGAAAAAACCTACAAAAATTACAAAAAAACACTATTTACGACTTCTAGTTTTCACGACAAAGGTTTTCGTTTTTATTTATTTACTATTATTATTATTATTATCATTTTGATAAAATATTTAGTATAATAACTTTAGTGATCTCCACTTTTGTTGATAGAAGTTATTTAGACAGTTAACAGTTTTCAATCGTGTTATTTGCCAATGAAAAAGTTAAAATATTTTCATTTTCAAGATATTGTGTAGAAATACATTAAATATTTAATTCAATATTCACAAATTTATATTAATTATGACGTTACAGTTTTTAGTAATTATTATAACAAATCGGTGAACATGGTTCACACCAAAGGTATTCTTTGAAACTTGAATCGGATACTTATAGCTGCAGGTGGGATTTAAATTTTTAAGCACAACTCAACGATCTACTCAATTATATAAATAGAAAAAATATTGCATATTAAACAAATCTGTATCATGTAGTACACGATATCAGTAGTTGACAATTGGTAATAGAGTGAAATTAATATTATTATTATTATTTTAGCAGTTGAATGTATATTTATGACTTAAGTCTTAATGACTTAAGTTTTAATTTTGTTATATTTATTTATTTACACAAACATTTCAGAGTGATAAATCAATCAAACTTTCAACTAACAGTTATTGGACTTGACGAGTAAATTATAATTAATTGAAGTTTCTTAAATTATTTGTATTTAGTGGAATACGAATACGCTTCTGTCATTGAAGTTTTGTCTTGATAACATTTTGCCTCATTCCATAGATATATTATACACTAGAGGCGTAAGATCCGTAAATTTTTACTGGGTAAATTTACCTTTTTTTTCTTTTTTTCACAAGTAAATTTTATTTTACCGAACAAATTAACTATCGACCCCTTAAACGTTTTTACAAATATTGCATTGCAACTGTTTTGATATAAAACATGAAATTTAAACTAAGGAATAAATATTTTGTACGGGTAGTGTGTGTGATTGTGATCAATGTCAGTTGACAATAAAATTAAAACCTACTACTCATATATAAATTAACGTTCAAAACAGTCTGATATTATAAATTCAATATAATTATTATTATGTGTAAATTTGAGTTTTTTAATATTATCAATAATTATATATTTTACTGCATATCTTTTCTAAATTTAATAAAAAAAAAAAAAAAAAAAAAAAACAAAATTTAATATAAATTTTTTATTATTTTATTAAATTAATTTTTAACATAT
>JAIPRM010004614.1:0-22526 GCA_025469315.1 Stegophylla sp. TES_Ste_2020 | reverse complement strand
TTATAGTAGATATACATAAATGATAAGAACTGCGCTCCCAGCACAAGCATAGCTTATAGGGAGTGCTGCAATGTTAAAAATTATATTTGTAAAATAATGTAAAGATTTTGATTATTGCAATAAATATATATTATTATTATTAAAAATAAGACAAAAATTAACATTCTGCGTTCATCCCAACTTAAGTTCTAAGGATGCTAAAGTAGAAGACTTGAAGTAAAATTTGATCTAATCCTTTAAAAAAGACAGAGAAAAAAATTACTTGACCAAATTTAATGAAATTTTGGGTACATCTTTATCTTGTCAAACACTGGGGAACACCAAAAAGAAAATTCGAAAAAATCAAAAATTCTCCAAAACCTCTCCCTAAATCTCTCCAAAAAGAGCTAAGGGTCATTTTTATGCAAAAATTTGTTATCTGGCATAATTGATATTCATGTGCCAAATTTCCGGTCATTCTAACAATCACAGAATTCAGTAAGACTCTTTAAAATTTAAGAAACATTTGTTAATCATTCAAACAAGGTAGAGAAAAACTATTTAATCAAATTTAAAGAGATTTTGTATATGATTTTCCGTGATTTTCTTTTGTCAGTGACTAGAGAACACAAAAAAAAAAAATCAAAAAAATTCAAATTTTTCTCAGATATTAGAATACAGACAGATATTAAGAGATATCTATAAACATTTGGTTGCTGAAGGTTAGGAATAAGGAAACCTAATTTAGGAATTTTAGAAATGTTGAGGGCTTGTTCTTAGACTTTGGAGCCCTAAAAGTTCCGAAAAAAATCACAAATATTTTTTTTTCACCAGTATATAACAACATATTAAAATACGGCGAAAATTGGAGTCCCTTCCCACAAAAGTAACTGGAAAGTAAAAATATGGCTCTAATACAAATACTTGAATATCACTTTGGTTGCCTATACTCTATACTCTTTAGGGGTTTAATTTTAATTCATGATAATTATGAGTAAAGTAATAATAAAAAATCCGAATATACTTCGCACGACGACGGGTATTCTTCGCACCTCGGGTGAGAAGCTTTTGTTGGGTGTATTAAATTTTAAAGACACGAAAAATCATTTCTTCAATAAAACGATTCTGAGCGAAAGCTTCAAATATTATATAAATATATAATAATAATAATTGGTGATAAGAAAATATTTAATAATGTTGGGTATTGTGCGTGTTAGTGTGTATGAGGTAATAAAAATCTTGAAAAAATAAAAAATTTAATAAAAATCTATTTTTATAAATTATTAAATGGTCAATTTCTCAGTAATTAGTTTGGAATTTTGGTCTTTTTATAGGAAGCCCTGGGTTTTGATCTATTAATAGAATGAACTTTTTTTCCAATAATTAGCACATCGTATAAAATTCTCTAAATTTTTCAAATGTCCAGTAATAGTCCAATATTATTAATTAGTAACAAAATAATGCATATTTATTCTTATTTACAGTATTTAATATTTATAGTAATTTTTTCAATAAAAATCTTGTAAATTTTTTTATTATTCGTCCGGGAAAAATTAGCATAATCCAAAATATTCGCAATGTCATTTTTCATCTATGTACCAGTTTCATAAAGATCGGTTGAACCAATAATTTTTTATATGCGTTTAAGTGAGTAATTTTAAGTAAAACTAATGGTTTTTATCAAAATATCAACTTTAAACAGTTGTAAAACAAAAACTTGACTAATGATTTTTGAGATTTTTTTAAGTACTTTTGAAAATATATTTTTATTAAATTTTCAGCTCGAAATATTTATACATTAAAATTTTATGAATTAAAAACTAACAAAAAATGAGAAATTTCCGAAATTTTCAAAATGTAAAACCCTTTAAAAGTTTAAATGGGGTAAAAAGGATAAAAATGGAAAAATGGCCTAGCCATTTTTTGAAGCCATCATTTTTTGATCCAAAGTTTATGATAAATTTAAACATACATTGACAATATTATGCAAGAAAATTTTGAAAATGTAAAAAATATTTTTGGGTATTTGTCTAACACTTTTTTTTTTCCTGTATATATGTATTTGGGGGGATAAAAAGCAAATTAAAGTTAAATAAAGTATAGATAAGAAAGCTGGACATACTTCGCAATCATTTCTTCAGTAAGACAATTCTGAACGAAAGAAGTTATTAATATGAAGAACAATTGTTGTCATTTTCAGCACACCCACCAAGAGTGTCTAATCCAAAGCGTGAAGAATACCCGTGATCCGAAGTATGTCCAGCTTTCTAGTCTATAATACTTTACTTTACTTTATTATAATTTACTTTTTTCGATTTATTTTTTATTTTTCCGTATTAATCTTAAAAATCCTTTAATCATGTTCTCTCTTTAGGTATCTCGGAGCTCTGACGTTAAATGAGTCTTTGATACTTATTATAGTAATTCTCATACAACGTGTGATCTACTGAATTCACGTAATCTAATAAAAAGAAAAATGGGATAGAACTGACCTCATTAATTGCAGCTAAATATTTCTTGAAAAGATAAACAGTATTACGACGTAAAAATAGAAGCAAAAATGTCAAGAATAAAATATAGCTGACGAATTGTTTGATTAACGGATAAATATTAATGTAGTAGTACCACAGATTTTACACTTTATTATGGCTGAGTAACGTCTATGTGTGTAAACCTAATTATTTCCATAGACATAATAACATGATGTCTATGATTATTCCATTTCATTACCATAGATAATATTCTCGTGATGGCGTCGCTAATACAATATTAAATTTTTTTGTCTGGAGTTTTACAATTGATTATAATATTATAATGGACGCATGAGCTACGCAATGAAAATATTTGGGAACAGACCACACTTCATGACCACTCTTCATATTATTGAATTTAATGTATAAATATTACTCTGAGATAAGATTTATGTAGGTATTAGGTAGGTCATTCATGTTACTTACGATCACGGATGTCAAGATCACTTGTCGTCTCGAGTTTTTTGTGTGTCTTAACCATGTACTTCGAATTAGATCTTAGAATTGTGACCATATATTTAGAATTAGATCTAGATAGTTCATATAATAAAAGTGGCGCACCCAAGAGAGGGGCTTTGGGGCTATAGCCCCACCCAAAATTTTTTTATTTTAGTTTTAACATTATTAAAAATATTGATTTCTCACAAATATATTACAATTTTGCTATTTTTATTTATTTATTTGCTTATATTATTCATGTAAGAAAAAAAAATTTAAAGATCCACGTAAAGAATAAATAATTTAACACACATAATATTATGTAGTTGTGTGTGATAAGATTTGTGACAAACTCTGATGACTATTTTGTTGAAAATTATTTTTAGATATGAATGGTCGTCGGTTCTTTGGCAATAACGACGATAACAATAAAAAATTATGTACTTAGCACCTCGGAGTATTCTTCACTCCTTGCACGGCGGAATACTCTTGTAAGTTGTAAATGAGACGTATGGAGTCATGTTTGGAATTGGAACATGAAGACGTAAACTTTGAATAATTTGTTATATAACTCTTATTAATTCTTATTAAAATTATAATTATACAGGTCTCAAATATTAATGTTTATTTATTTATTTATGTTCATATTTCATAACATCGGTGGTATCAAAAGCTCAAGATAAACATACTTACAATTTAATTAAAAACGAGTTATTCATAAATTCAAATTTAGTCATACTCTAATTTTGTCAATTTTGTAATTAGAAAAAACTTGTTACATGAAAATTGTTTTAAAAATCATTTTCCATCCGAATCTGCAGGAAAAAATTGGGGTTCCCATTTAAGAAAAAGTAAATTATACTGCGCATGCACGCACCAAAAGAGTTAAAATATCAAAATTTTCTCAAAATGTTTATTTTCGTGTTCCCTTTCAACTTCCGAAAACCCCATTTCAATCCAAGGTCATACAGCTGAAAAATATAGTGGTAAATCTTAGCGTGACACACACTATATATTATATATAATATCTAAAATGTTGCAGTGTAGGTAATAAGCCACATCAAAGATTACAACAAAAATAGACCGAAGTATAATCACGATTAAAATGTAGTTAGGAAATAAAATATTTTATAATGATAAAAGCGAGAACGGCGACCTTTTCCCAAAGGTTAATGTAAAATGTAAAAATATATGTGTATTATTATATCTACTTATATATAAACATAAAATACGCGTGTATGACTGGGGGAAAGAAGGCATTCGTGGATACGAATTCAATATTCCATGATTGCTGCAGAGTGTTGTTGTGGGATGAATCGAGCAAGTGCATTAGCATATATTGTTATTATAATTTTATTAGATGATGATAGAATTTCTCGGAGAAAAGATAAATAGTCAATAATATCTAAACGCAACGGCGTAATATTATACACTCCACTAGTTTCATAATCGTTGATGAACAGTAATTATTGTACTATACACGTTGTATTCGCAACTTAAATCTAACGCGGTAAGATAAACATTTTTCTCGGACTCACAAACCTAATCTAAATAAAACACTTCCGTATGTTGTATTGTATTATTGTATTAAACACGAGTGTAAAAAGCCGGACATACTTCGCACGACGGGTGGGATTCTCTTGACAGGTGTATTTAATTTTAAAGAAACAATAAATCATTTCTTCAATAAAATGATTCTGAACGAGGAAAGTTAATAATATAAAAAATAAATGAGAAAAAAAAATGTTAGAAAAATGTCCAAAATTTTTTTTTCACATTTTCAAAATTTTCTTGCGCCAAAATCTTTCTTACATGATTTTCTATGTATGTTTAAATTTTATTAAACTTCGGATCAAAAAATGATGGTTTCCGAGTCGTTTTTGTCAAATTTTGGGTAGTTTTTTCCAAAAAAAAAAAAAAATTGAAGAATTGAGAAATTAAAAAAATGACCTCTTTAAAGTACAATCTAGAGGCAAATCCGGTTTCAAAAAGTTATCGATCGAAACTTTTGGACAAGTATTTCCGTACGAAAAGTAGTACACAGAAAAAAAAAATATACATTACCTATTGTAAAAACACTAGCTTCTTCACTTCGTTCAGAATCTAAAATATAGAACTTATTTTGCACACAGCTGCTGATATTATCTGTCGTTACATACGTCACGCTTCGTGCGCGTAATCGTTATATGATATATTATATACAGAATACTCATCGGATGTTGGGGAACATGTGCAGCGTAGTGTATGCTGTTTGATGCGATGAAGCTGCGCAAGAGCAGTGTATTTATATACTGCTCTAACGCATCCCTGTTGGGCAAAGCGACCGAAACCGATCGATCCAATCACAGCATCCGGGAGATGCGGTCGTCCGCCTACGGTGGCCACCGGAAACAAAATGGCGTCACCGACGCACGGATTTCGTGACGTACACCTAACCTCGCATCGTCATCTCTGGACCGTATATTTATGTTATAATATTATTATCGTTTATTGTACTACAATAATATAATATGTACTGAATAAACGTATAAATTATACCATAAAATGCGTATAGTGACGTGTATACCGTATAGTATATAGATTTATAATACTAATAAACGTATTTATTGTTTACACTACTGCAGTTAAAAGCTGCCCTGAAAATGACCTATTTCGCCTGAAAATTGCAACTAAAATCTTTTCATCACGGGTATGCGGATTTTATTATTATTATTTTTGATTCTGAGTGGAGCGAAAAACTAGTGCATTTACAGTAATATTTGTTTTTTAGTTATTTTTGTAAATATACTTTTTCGTATAGATATGTTTGTCCAAAAGTTTTGAACAGTAACTTTTGATTCAGAGACTTTGTCTCTAAATGTTACTTTTAAGAAGTCATTTTTCGAAATTCTCAATACGTTTCTAATAATTTGGAAAAGAACTATCCAAAATTTGATAAAAACTCTTTTAAAGCTATTTTTTTTTAATTTAAACTTTATGAAAATTTAAATGTAGATAGACTACCTATAGTGAGAAAAATATTTTGGTGAAAGGAAATTGTTTTGTAATTTTTTTTTGCTAACGCTTTTTCTGATGAAAATATTTATTTTCCTTTTCTCAGTTAATAGTGAAATATAATAGTGGCTGGTAAAAAATAATTTTTTTTATAATAATAATAATAAACTATATAATTATTAAGATATAGTAATTATAACATGAGTAAAATGAAAATCTGCACAGAATTGTTTTATTAAAGAAATATTTTATTATTTCTTCAAAACTCAACTCGTGGTACACCCACCAAGAAGCGAAGAATGCCCATGGTGTGAAGTATTCCCGGCTTCTTAAATTTCAAGATTGTATCGGCTGATTAGTTTTTATCATATTTAATTTAAAACGACTGATTTTTAAATATTATTTAGGTAAAATTTAAAGAGAAAATGATGCTATAAATATGTATAAAGTATAGTTTTTACTGAAACTTACCCTTACCATTGTATTTCATACAATCTTATTGCTCGATAATCATTTGCTGTATCGATAATATATAAAGTAATAAGTTATGACGTAGAGTATTTTATTAATATACTGTGGTACTACATTGCCTGCATATATACCAATATATACCAACAGGCAACAGTACTTACCTATATTCAAAGTTTTTGGATTTTTGGAATTTGTATCACACTCGTAATACTTCGAAAAATTATATTGAGTTTTTTATCATGTTAAGTAGTTCTCTTTTAATTAGTTTCAGTATTTTTGCCGTGATATCTTCAGTTTTGACATTAAATAAATTCCTGTACATCAAGATTATACCCCTTTTTATGTAAGTAAAAATAAAAGGATTTTGGATTTTTTTTTTATGTTCAAGTTTCAATGAATACTTTGTTTTTCATGACTTTTTTTTTCGTGTCACCTTAAAGATGTCCTGCGGTGATACACACTTTTTTAAGTGGCAACCATATTTATTAACTGTCGAATTTTATTCTGTTCATTTTTCTGTAAATGTTGGTATATTAAAATCAAAATTCAAACAAGTAGTTTTTGAATTATTCAAATTTAAGTATTATGGATAATGGAAATAAATAAATGTCTCTTGGACGCATTTGGTTACCTTCGTATTACGTAATTAATATGAATATATGATTATGCTGGGTAACGTCTAATATAATGGACACATGTCTATGAACATTTTGACTAAATGTTTCTGATAAAAGTTTAATTGTGTAGATAATAATAACAAAGTGGTGGTTAAATGATTTTGTTATGTCGTTGATTTCAAGCGTGATTAGTCAAGTGATTAAAGCGAAGAAGTTACTGGTTTTACGAGAACGATGATGTGTTTTTCTTTATTCTTATAAACACTTTTTTCTAATTCGAAAAAGTACTCTGATGGTCACTGGTCCAGTGGGTTGAACACAATTTTACGTTTCACAAACTATACGTAAAGATACGTAGTTTTTACTGCATTACTACTACAAGTTACAGTCGCCCACTCGATGGCTGCACGTATCGTTCTTCTGTATCATCCGTCCGGTTGCAGCTTCTGGTATTTTTTTTTTTACGTCTCACAAAACGTTATTGATACACCGCGCGCGCGTTTAGTAGTGCACGAACCTCGCCGCGTAGACATACGTAGACGTTGTCAGGCATCATAATATTGTTATTATCTGGTGTTCACCATCAGCAGCAGCAACAGCAGCAGCAGCAGCAACAGTAGATACATAATAATAATGAGGCACTACGCCATAAACCGTCTCGTGCGGGCGCGACAACCGGTGTAAACCGTGTGTGCGCGTGCGTGCAGTATACTTTACCAGCTATATTGTGTACCTGTGTGTGCACGACGACGAGGTGTGTACCTATACATATAAGCCGTATGTCCATTATACCTATATAATAATATTTTTGTAAGTTTTGTCGTGCTCGGCGGGGAAAGCGCGATTAGTATTCCGTTCGGGGCGCGCGTCGCGTCGTTGTGTCGGTGCAGATGTGAGGAGGAAGATGATTTAATTCAAGATTTAATTTCAATTCACCGCAGAGTTATGGATCAGACGTTTGTTGGCCAAGCTTCCACGTCGTCGCCTATACACATACACCGATCACACGAAACACGCGCACGCACACAGAAACGACACGACGACTCGTGATTTTTAAAAGAAAAACATAAAACTCTCTCCTCTCTTTCTCTCTCCGCACACACCAATCCTCCTCCCGTTCCAACGCCCGCCTTCCCCGCGCGCCTCTTTTTCGTCCGCGCGTGCAAACGTGGTCCGCATCTCTGAGTACCTTTACCATGGTTAGTAACCTAACCACCACCGCATGTATGTTATTGTCTTTGCATCAAAAATTTCTATACGCTAATCGTTCTACAGCTGATGCCCAAGCGTCTATATTTTATATATTATAATATGCACAATACTAAAATAGAGATAATTAATATTACTATTACCAATGCATATAATATAATATAATATACGATAGGCACTTAAACGCAGAGAGAAATTCGTCGGTTCGTCACGATTCAAATATTTGGACTCGGCAGATAAATCGTGAAACTCGCAACAGTCGTGTACGCACTACATACCTACCTATATTTTATAATTGATATGTGCATATAATAATATTACGTACGTGTAAATACAGGTATTTATTATAGTAGACAAGTATAATAATTTCGTGTATAGCGATGTGATGCGATCCGAGAACACAACAGTTTTATTTTTAATAGCGACAGTTGCGCGCGTACATAATCGCATTTGGAGACTTATCACGGTTATATTATATTTATATTGTGATTTTATTTTCAATTAAGATATTCATAGCCGAGTAATCGTAAAACACAATAATTTTATACTTGGCTGGCCATGCCTGTAAACGCGCGCTCGCAGGCGTATTTAAAAAAAATATGATCATTAAAGGGGTAAATTTGTTTTCCCTACCTGGCCTATGTATATTTATATTATTTATAATATTATTATATTAATTATGATATCACATAAATCTATGTTAATGATTTAGACATTTATTCGCGTGAAATTTATAACGTTCAAATATTGGCTTAATATGATGTTCCTACAGAATAACTTATTGACTAGTGCAATATATTATTACGGAAGATCTAAACCCACTTTGTGTACTGCGACTACGTAAGATATAAACAGTATAAAATTGGAGGTCAACTTTGAATCCATTTTACGATTTATATTTAATAAATTATTTATCAAATTCGAATTTTTAATATGAACGTTTATTCTATAAAATTAGTCAAGTTGTGTTATATTTTATATACGTATATAATTTTATGATTTAATAAAGGTATAAAAATAATAATTGGCGGGTAGGCGGAAAAAATGAAAACATACAATATCGTTGATCCCCTCTCTGATTTCACTTATAAACTATTTTTGACTCTGCGATTCGCCTGTGACTTAAGAGATCGAGTTGGAACTAAGTATACCTATGATCGAGTTATTATGTATTTTTGAAATTAATTACAGGGGTCGTAATGCACGTAATACGTTGATGAAGGCAATGAAATAAAATATATATTATACTTCTTCCAACCACTGTTCCGTATCTTAAATAATATGATGGTTGATATAATTAGCTCACGTGCGCTTATATTGTTGTTTTCTCGCTGGCAAAACAGGATGTACGCATAGTTTGAATATAATTTAAATGCGCGCACTCGCTTTGATAATAGGTGCCGTTCAAGCATTATAATTTGAAGATTATAAGATAATTTAATTACGTTGACATTAAAACTAAGAGCAAAATAATTATATCGATAAAAAAAAAAAAATGATATTTTATAAAATAGGTATAGGATAAACAGCAATATTATTAGGTTTCATTAAAGAGTTAGAGTTTATTTTTATTTTTGTGGTATCATCTTTCGACAATACTTATATTATTTTCAATATTTTGTACTATAACTAGACATATTATATGATTAGATTAGCATATTGAAATTATGTATAGTTGTGTATTAAGTATTTGGGTCAGTTAAAAAAATAAAAGTAGAAAAATGCATACACCAAAAGAATGCACCCGTATATTATAATTAGTATTGTGGTGCAATAAGACTCTACATAAACGTCTCCAATTATACTTATCCAAACAATATTTGTACAGCGTATTACAATAAAATTATATTTAAACACTTTACAATCGATTCATTATTACTATGCGTATAGCCTTGCTATAGAATGTCGAATTTTAATAATAATCCACAATAAGCACGTATTTCGTGCACCGCCTGAAAAATATTATATACTTGTTGAATATTTAAATTACAAACGTTATTAATTTTGTTTACAATATTATAAACGTACAATTAGGCAAATCGATTCGTTATGAAATCCTTGATCTTTAACTGTATTATTTATATGGAGGAATACAATAACGTGGATCGTTGACATTCGATTTTGTTATTGTTTATATTATGAACATATAGGTTTACATGCACGTTGTTTAAAACTGAAAAACTTCGAATATTGTTAATAGACAAATACAAAAATGTCCAGAATGTGTACACATATAAAATAAGCAACAACACTATTTTTTATAATTATATGCGTAATTTGGGAAAGAAATATAATTTCACGTTGAAAAAAGTGCAGTTTTCAACATCATAATTATTACTTATATAAATATAAGTCATACGCACATAAACTTGTAAATTTGCAGCAAGATAAATATCTGAATACTGTTGAGAAACCATTAATTATTTGACTATAATTCAATTTTTCAATTTTGTACTAACATTACAATATGGTCCTGGGGAAGGGGGGGCGATTGATCCTATCACTCCCTTACGTGCTTGCCTCCACTGATGAGGTTAGGTCAGTTACCTCGAAAACTCGTCGCGCTTAGCATTCAAATCGTTTCAAACCGTTCACCCACAATTAGTTTTGAAAAACTATTTCCAAACAATTAAATAATTATTTTAGATGAAAAATATTTTGACGGGCCGCCCCTGGCGTATAGTGTATAGTCGATATTATTAATTATATAGGTACGCGATGAGCTTGATATTCAGCATGAACAGGTGACTATCGCTTATCTATATTATACGGTGTAATGGGAAAAGGAGACCGCATAGCTAGCGCGTGCCATGAACGGCATAAATACAGTTCGTTTTCCAAACATATATACAGCAGCTCTCACAAACATTCCAAAACGTATATTCGCATGGCTCCCCCGCTCTCTTTTGCACAACAATGTTTTCATCTCCTGTCGCAGCAGACGCACGCAGAGTATATATATATACGCGCTCCTCACACGTGCACGCGGTTTATCTATAGGTGCATTCTACGCCGTATGTGTAAGTACCAGTATGTGGGGTCTTCAACCTTTTCGAACCCGGGGCCGCGTTATATTTTTATCGCCATCTCAAGGGCCACGTCATCGGTTATGTGTAAAAAAAACGAACGAATAAAATATTATGACAAATTGATATCAGGGTTCAGGTATTAAAGCACAGAAAAAACATTAAAATATATATAGTTTCTTTAAGTTATACGATAATAGAAAAAATTAAGTAGGTGTGGGAAGACCTCGTTAAAATTATTTTCAAAAAGGTCACAAGAAAAATTAGATAAATATCTCGAGTCGTCAACGTGCAAAGGTTGAGTTACATACGCTGGTTTACATCATCAGAAGAATAAAACATCAAAACAATTCAACATGAATGTAAAAATATAGTATGTATAAAATATGTATTGAGCGGCCAAAGTATTCAAATTTTGTGAACAATATTTGTTTATGCTGTAATGTGCATGTATAGGATCTGTAGGATATTTGTTTGGCTAGAGAACACGTAGCAGCCAGATGAAAATCGATTCTTTCTACGCGTCCTCCCACGTTACCCAGACTGTATATAAAACATATCATTTTTATATATTTTTTGGCAAAACTTCCCATAATTTGTTAAAAACGACTAACTGAATGATGAAAACTATCTTTTTTAGATTCTGAACGAAGTGAAGAAGCTATAGTGTTTTTACAATGATCAGTACTCGATCAGTAACTTTTTGAAACTGGATTTGCCTCTAGTTGATACTTTAAACAGGTCATTTTTTGAATTTCTCAATTCTTCAATTTTGTTTTTTGAAAAACTACCCAAATTTTGACAAAAAAGACTCGGAAACCATCATTTTTTGATCCAAACTTTATGAAAATTTAAATATAAAAATATACAATAATATAACAAAGATTTGGGCGCAAGAAAATGTGAAGAAAAATTTTGGTAATTTTTCTAACTTTTTTTTTCTCATTAAATATTTTTTCCTTTATTTATTAGATTAAAAAAGAAAAAGTTAAGTAAAGTAAATGCAAGAAAGCCGGACATACTTCGCACCACAGATATTCTTCGCTCTTCAAGTCAGATACTCTTGGTAAGTGTGTTGAAAATGACGACCATTATTGATCTTTCTTTATATTATTAACTTCTTTCGTTCAGAATCTTCTTATTAAAGAAATAATTTACCGTTTCTTTAAAATTCCACAAACCCACCAAGAGTATCTGACCCGGATCGAAGAATATCCGCGGTACGAAGTATATCCTGCTTTTTTGCCTTTTTACTTTACTATACTTTTTAAACTCAACTTTATAAAAATTAAAATATAGATAGACAATAATATAATAAATATTTTTCCACAAGAAAATTTTGGAAATTATTTTTTCCTTATATATTTTTTTTTTTTACTTTTCCGAGTTAATAGTTAAATATAAAACTGGCCGTATAAAAAATTATTGTTATTATTGTTATTATTTTTTGTTATCATAACAAACTTTATAATTTTTAAGTCAAATTGTCTTGAACAAACTGAAGCTCCTTTCAGAATCGTCCCATTGAAGCAATAATTTATTTTTTCTTTTCTTTTCTTTGAAAAATGAATTTTCAGAGGTCTACTCACAAGTTGGAAATTGGTATGCTACTATTAAGTTTGGTGCGTTCCCGACCGTCCGTCGAGACTTTCGTCACCATGGATATAACACAACAACAATGTTTATTTAGTATTAATATTAAATAAATAATAAATTATTTGACGATATAGTTGCCCTATATCGTCTGATCAGATGTCATCATAGCCTTATTGACTTTTAATCAGTAATTGAAATAGGACAATACTTCTGGAAGAGCAATACATGCAAAACCCTCAGAAGCAGAATATTTTATCATTTGAAAAAGAGTTTATAATGAGCTATTTATTAAAAAAAATTACTTTTTTTAAACATTAAAACACAATTAAATGCATAAAAATTAAATCTTTACTATAAATAATTAAAATAAATATTGTATAGCATTTGTTTTTGTATACCTGCAGGACTTGAATTAGTGAGTATGGGTGGCAAAGCTCTACGACCTATCTAGCTAATATAATATGGGATAATATGGGCCTGGATGATGATTCTTAAAAAGACATTATAAAATACACTTATGACCCAAAAAACTTAAAACATTTTCCAAAACATAAAAATGTCCTTCAAATTTCTGAATTACACAAATTAATTATTTATTTATTAAATTAAGTATTGTAATAACAATACTAATAAACATATACTTACAAAAAATTTATGAAACTTGAAAATAATTTTAAATTCTGTGTGAAGCGAAAAAGCCAGTGTTTTTACAATGGTGTTTATTATTATTAATTTTTTTTTATGCAGACACGTTTTCGTTCAGAAATACTTGTCCAAAAGTTTCGACCAGCAACTTTTTGAAACCGGATTTGCCTCTAGATGGTACTTTTAACAGGTAATTTTTTGAAAATTCTCAATATTTTTCTCAAAATTTAGGAAAAATTACCCCATTTAAAAGAAAAATAAGAAATCATCAACTTCCGGGCCTAAATGCCTAATTATTATTATATTTTCATCCCTTGCCCGTCCCACACAGTTGAAAAAAATCCTAATTACGCGCGTCACTGTCCATATTTTATTAAATATTTTTAGTGGCTACATTATATCGTTGTATTATCGTTACTCGGAAAACGTCAACAAAAAAATCCGGACATACTTCGCACAATGGGTGTTCTTCGCACGACGGGTGGGATTCTCTTGACGGGTGTATTTAATTTTAAAGAAACGATAAATCATTTCTTCAATAAAACGATTCAGAACGAGGAAATAATATGAAAAATAAATGAGAAAAAAAAAATGTTAGAAAAATGTCCAAAAGTTTTTTTTTCACATTTTCAAAATTTTCTTGCGCTAAAATCTTTCTTATATGATTTTCTATCTATGTTTAAATTTTCATAAAATTCGGATCAAAAAATAATGGTTTCCGAGTAGTTTTTGTCAAATTTTGGGTAGTTTTTTCCAAAAAAAAATTGAAGAATTGAGAAATTCAAAAAATGACCTGTTTAAAGTACAAACTAGAGGCAAATCCGGTTTCAAAAAGTTATTGATCGAAACTTTTGGACAAGTATTTCCATACGAAAAGTTGTACACAGAAAAAAAAAAATAAACATCATTGTAAAAACACTAGCTTCTTCACTTCGTTCAGAATCTAAATGTGACAAATCGGTTACACTACGATCAGACAGACGACGGACGTTGGCTTGACCCTCGTCCTTTGCCGCCTCTCTCGCATCATCGGAGGAGACGCGCGTACGTATACCATTGTGATTTGTGTCCGGCCAGCCGCGGCGAGGACGCAGAGAAGAAAGTGCCGTTAACGGCGACGACGACGATATAATATTATATTATCGTGTGCAAGCGGTGCTGGGCAGCACAGAGTCCGCCGTCCGCCATCGGAATACCGAATAGGGCCGCGTGTGACACGCATGTATATTATTTGTTTTTTTTCTTCATCGTCATCATCATTCGTTATTCTCATCGTTATTGTTTTTTTTTTCGATTTTAGATTCTGTATACTTAAAACACGAAACTCCATCCGTTTTTTCATGACGGTCCAATAATCTGAGATACGTTTCAAAATTAGAACAGAACATTTCGTTGTGTAGTACATTTTATTTTAAACAATCTGTGTACAAAACAGTTTATTGACCAAAATATACTTGGATGAAGTTCATCTTTTAATGTACGCAATATTTCCAGAGAAAAAAAACTAATACCTACAAACGATTATTTAAAATTATTATTAACATGATACCTAAAAGTTTTGACTTAAAACCTAGGTAGATCAATTGTGTGTTAAGAATATTAATAAGCTACATTAAAATAAAACAATAATATGAGAAAATTTTTTTTTCATCAACATATTGTTTTTTTCCTTTTCTTTATTTGTTGGGTGAAAAAAAAAGAAGTAAAGTAAAGTAAAGTAATGTAATGCAAAGCAAAGCAAAGATAAATAAAGTTTATACAAGAAAACCGGGTACAAAACAATTATAAATATAATTTGAAATTATTACAAAATTATAATTTGATTATTAAATAATAAAGTGTTATCATAGCATGCAAATTAATATTCCATAAAAAAAATTAGTTTTGTTCTTTTTTCCTTAGTCTTTTTTTCTGGGACTCATTGTTCTATATATTATTAATATAATCCGTTTAGAATCGTATTATTGTAGAAATTTTTTATCGTTTCTTTAAAATTGAACACACCCACCAAGAGTTTGCACCAAAGATTTTGCATCAAAAACTAGGTTGTTTCAATTATAAGAATGGCTTGTTCTAAATGTTTGTCACTTAAGTCGATTTTATATTTGGGTTTTACAAATTCAATTCTTAGATTGTGGTCATTTAGGAAGGTAGAACTAGAACTATATGATTATTTTGATTAATTTTCAATAAATTCACCACCGATTAATTAACGAACGCTCAATCGAATATTATTCAAACAATCATTTAATCATATATAATATTGGTTGATTTATCGATTATTCTTGACAATTAATTAGCAATTCTTGTCAGCTAATCGACTTTATCTAATTATCAGCAATCTAGCACTACTGTACTGGAGCCTTTTTGGATGAAAATCATTGTAATCGTATAATGGTTTTTATTTTCAATTATAACTTACTTTTATCAATCTGTGGTAAATTATGACAACCGTAGAGCTATGAATATTGAAATCAATTGAGAAGAAGTTATCGTTTTAGTACAGTAGGTAAAATATAATATATTAAGGATAATATGTGATAAGAGGCTTTTTGTTTAAACTGTGCAAGAATTCTATGCATTAATTGATCGGTAGTTTTGTCCACCATCGATTTACGAATCCAATCAAATTATTACAAAAAATAAGCTCAACATAAATGCTTTATTTATTATACTAAATAACAGTTGAAATAATTAAAATAAATTGCACATACATTATTTAAAGCTGTTTGTATTTTTCAACAAAATCGTTTAGTTATGAGAAATTTTAATTTTTAATTTTTAAATTTTTAACGTTTAAAGTGTGTCACTCCATACCCTGCGACCCCTTGGTTATGCCTATGGCGGTGATGTTGCAGTTGAGTCCCTGTTAACACGAACACACCTACCAGTATTATATTATTCTCTCTCGAGAGAGAGAGTTTACACGGCATCTCTTCCATATACGATATCATACACACACAGAGTACGAATACAAACCTACAAGTGGAAAATATCGCATATCAATAGACCTCAAATTATAGATATTTAGGTTAGTTTATAACAAAACCCGTACCTATTATTGCATTGATTAAACTGTTGTCTAATAAAAGTATAATTATACAATATGTTGTAGTACCCAATGGCGTATTTTCAAATTTTTCTGGGAGGAGGGGTCCAACATTTTAAAATAGCTACTGTATATATATATCAGTCAGTAATTTGTAATATCTTTTATACTTATTTATTAATTAATTCATTGAAGGATAATTTGTCTGCTTTAAGTTTTTTTACTTACCCCCGTAAATACACCACTGGTATTACCTATTGATTATAGTAGAAAAATTGATACAGCAGACCTAATATCCTGAGGTGAACTCTTAAAATTTAAATATTTTTATAACCATAATGCATTTAAGTAAACATATTTTAATTGAGATAGGAGACAACTGCCTTTTAAGTTGAGGCACGTGCTTCTAATAGAATCTTCACTACACCATTAAATTAAACTGCATAATAATCAGAAAAAGTCACTAATAGATGTGAAATATAATATGTTTAACGAATAAATACCTACATAGATAAAATCAAACATTTTGTTTTAATTTTAGTTTTTTTTTTTTTACAATTCTAGGATACCTTCAAAATAAAATCTTAAACATGTGTACCTATTATGTAAGTTATGCGCGTAAACGATACATTTTAAACATGAAAATTAGAAACTTAAGCACTGTGATTTATGAAATTCGATAGTATATGCTTGATAAACATACGATTGCGATTAAAATATAATTTTTAAGTGGTTATAATTAATTAAAATATTGTACTCTAAAATTATTATTTGGAGATGAGACGCTGTAAAATACATTGTGAGTATGCGAATGTAAATGGGCTTCGGTGTTTGGTCGGTGGTGGTCTTGGCCTGCAGCAGGAAACGGTTTTATAATACATTCATAATATTATGTCAATATGTGTGCGTTTGATTTTTATTCGCTTTACTGCGTTTGTTGCTGAAACCCAAGATGTCCATGTAAGACGGTCATTGTCCCCTGCGTGCGCGCGCCCCTCGTTTCACCGTTGGAATATCAGAAAATTTTCTGCTGAACAATAATATAATAATAATAATAATAATAATAATAATAATAATAATAATAGTAAAATATGATTCACAACGGAACAATAAATATGAGTATACGAAATAGCACGTGTCCAGATGATACTATACATATTATTTTACACGTATTCATATATATATATATAGAGAGAGAGCCGATGATGATGGTGCAAAATAATTTGTATTAATGAACGGCTGGCTGGCTGGCTCGCCGTTGTCACCGGGTCATTGTCCATTCCTTTGTATCGGTGTCGAATGTCGCCATAGTCCGCGCGTCCTGTTAAGCAATTTTTTTTTCAAATTCTCCAAATCCGCTAAGAGTTGCAAAATGTTTTAATTCAATACACCGTGAAAGCGATTTGCATACGTTCTGCAAAAATTTTGGAGAATAGTTTTCATTTAAGCGCGAATGGTATACCTAACGCACAACAATGCGTTGTAGGAATGTTAGTGGACTTATACAATACACATATTATTATTAAACGTTTAACCGCGGGTCATATTCACGCGTTTATTTATTAATTATAATAAACATTTACGAAGAAAATAATATTATAATGTGAACACTTCAGTAGGCAAAATAGATACCTCGAACCGCGACCAGAAGCTATTACTATTTATTAAAATGTGCCTAAAATGCGAACACATAAATATGCGAACACACTATGGCAGTATATTTACTAAGTATGCACAAAAGACTCGGTCAGTGTTGAAATCTATTTAACGATGTTCGATTACCTTAATTATTGTATAATATCGTAATCTTTATCACAGATTGTAAATGGCTTTTATTCTCTCCACCCGGTGGGTTTTTGTGTGGGTTCTACGTGAAAATATGCAGCTATATAATTATATAGGTAATTTACGATTTTCTCTTTTAGCGTTCAATTTGCAATTATTGCAATTCTATCAAAAACACTCGTTGACGCAATATTTGTTTACTCAAAAACAATAATTTTCCATTTGGTTATTAGATATTTATACATATTTGCAATCATTACAATATGATATATTATATATAGAAACGTGCATACGTGCTTAAATATAACATTTTTCATACGTTGACCATTTTATCGTGGACCTAAAGTATCTAAAACACGAGAAGAAAAACAATATAAATCAGTAAAAATATATTCTGAAATTTCAATTTTCTTATTATAATATTATGATAGTGTGTATACGTGATGCACGACACACAACCACACAAAATCCGAACTATACCTACTTTTCCATTAAGAGATCATTAACGGAGAGACAAATAACATGCCACTCTAAAGAAAAACAAGCTATGTCACATAGCTTTTACCTCGAGCATGAAGTAATGTATAAAGTTTAAAATATTGTAATAATTTAAAGAGAACATTATTATTGTACGGTGCGATGATTCGATTATTACAACAGTTTTATGTTTATTTTGGCGATAAATATTAAACGATTTAAATTTTAAGTCGAGTGTATCAAAACGATGAAGAATGTGTTTTCGTTTATTCTATTACGTCCGTGAATTATTGTTTCAATAAATTATTTTTATCATTTCGTGATATCGATTAGTCATCAAAACGTTTTTCGATTTATAATATTAAACTTTAATTTCTATATAAGAAAAATTAAAATGTTAACTTATTTCATAAATAATATACACATTGTCAAGACAATACCAGAAGAAATAGGCCTCATTTTATTCAATACATTCATCATTTCAAAAATGCTTACGATTTAATAAAGCATGCAAAAATACGAATTATTGAATTATTCATTAATGACAGTATATTAATCGAAGCAATTTACCGAAAATAATATATAGATAGTAGGTGATTGATAATAATATCATCACTTAATAATTTATACATTTATATTAATGATGAAAAAAATAGGTAAAATAAAAAATAACATCAATCACAATTTGTTATTACCTAAAATTACCCATATTTTGATAACAACAAACATTAAATATTTTAAGCTGCAGAGAATTTGATTAAATATTACGTGAAAAATATTTTTGTACTTTCTCGTTTATACGATGCATAATTTCACTGATGTTTGGATTAGTTTTGAGAAAATATAAATACGTCGAAAAGATTTAATTTATATCAAATATCGAAATTCTGCAAAAAGGGAAAAGAAATAGGATTTAATGTATTATTTCACCTTCTTTATGGGTTTCTGTGAAATATTTACTAACATGAATTAGTATATTAATGGAATCTATTTCTTTAAGCCAACGAGGTTATTGTTATCTATATTATGTATCATGCTAAAGAATTTTAAATCAGTCAATCACCTTGTATAGATCTTAAATGACCATTTGACTCTATTAGAGGATGAGTAATCTATAACATAAAATCTTTTTTTTTTATACTTTTTAGTTATAAAATAAAAGTTAATTTACATCGCTCAAATTATTGTAGTTTTTATATTAATAACTTACTTTACTTTATGATGATCGAATAACACCGAATATTATAAAATAACAAATGATTGGCAGTTTGTGAGTAGACCTCTACTATAATAATCCATCTAGAACGAAATTGGTAATATGTATAATATTCACAAGTCATTTAGTTTTTATTCTGCAGAAAAATTGTATTTTATATTTAGCTTTAAAAATTCAAATACGAATTTATAGATTTAAAATATTTTATTATAATAGTTAAAACCAGTCTTACAGTGCAGTTAAGAGTTATCAGTAACTGCAGGATTTAATATATAGTAATAATAATAAAAATCCTTGACAGCTGAGAAGAGTTCTGTACATTATAGTTAATATATTATAAATCATTGATGCAGACTTTTTTGTTTGTGGAACAATTGTATACGTTAAAAGTAAATAAAATAAGCAGCAGAGCTAGTTTTCCTTTATCTACACATCAAATTATTATTACACAAAAGAAAGTCATCAATCATTATCCGAGTAAATATAATGTTATAATAGTCATAAAAGAGTATACCTATAATTCATTGACAACAGGCTTAAAAATTTTCAATCGATAATCAAATACGAATCGGTAAAAAGTTAATGAATACAAAATTTTAAACGATTATATTGAAATTGTTGTTATTATTATATTAATATTGATGTGGTTTTTTTTTTTTTTTTTACCGATTTAATCGATACTTTCATTATACACAGCCATACAGGTGAAATGTATTAAAGACATGTTTATTCTATACACAGAGCAAGCGCGTAGACAATATATTTTTAGGTTTTGGTGTTTTCTTTTAAATGTTGTTAAATTTTATATGGGGTTCTTGTAAACCTCTGCGAACATAAGGAAACCCAATAATACGAGACGTGTTCTAAAAGCTATGAACATTTTTCCAAACATCGTTAAATACCTAACTTCACTGATGTCAAAGACAATAACGCTAAATATTTATTTCACTAAAACCTATTAAAATGGTGAAAACGTAAATACCTCTCTTAACATTTCCTTTCACAAGGAACGAATGCATATTATACGATTTCATAACATCCACTTATTATTTTATCGGTTATGATAATTGAAAACAATAAAGACTAATAGAAAGACAATAATTATTGTATGGGTAATATTTTTACGTATACCAAAATAATAATGTCCAATATGGACAATTATGGATAGCTTTCCAAGAGTTCTACACTTACTGCACACAAATTATAGGAAATATGTATATATGCACTTAAAATATTCGAAATATTCGCGAAAATTTGTAAGTAAATTTATAGTATTCATATTTTACATATCTAAATATTTTAATTTTTTGCTGATTTAAATTTCAATAGTTGAATCAATAAATAATCTATTTTAAAATAAAACTTAAACTCATGTTTTTTTAAAAATATATTTTTTGGTAATAAATAGTAGAAAAAATATTTTTTTTAAATCGGACAATGGACATACTTCGCAGCATGAGTATTTTTCGCTCTTCGGGTGGGATTTAGAGGGTGTATTAAATTTTAAAGAAATGATAAATCATTTCTTCAATAAAACCATTCTGAGCGGAGTTTCAGTTTATACAACACAATTTTATTATAAAATTATAAAGTTTATATATATTACAAATAAATGATATAGTATTCAGCCAGTTTTATATCTCCATATTAATTGAGGAAAACACAATTTTTGTTGAGAAAAAATGGTGGAAAAAATGTTCAACATTTTTTTTATATTTTTGAAATCTTCTTGTACCAAAACAGTTTTCATATTATTTTCTATTCATATTTAAATTTGCATAAAGTTTAAAATGTTTAAATTAAAGATCATTTTTAAGACATTTTGTCAAATATTGGGTCATTTCTCTCAAATTTTGAGAAAACATTTGAGAATTTCAAAAAATAACCTTTCAAAAGTACCATATAGAGGCGAAATGTGATTCAAAAAATTGTTGTTCGAAAATTTTGACAAAATAAACATCATTGTAAAACACTAGTTTCTTCACTACACTCAGAATTTAAAATGAAATTCTGATTAAATTTATTTATGCATATTTGGCTTACTTTTAGTGCAAATAAATCAGGGTTTTTATGATAAGTATGTTGCATCTGATTGAATGTAGATTGAATAAGACTAGAAGATTATGAAGTCACAAAACCTAGGTGACTAGATAATTTATTATTTAAAAAATAATTTTTTACATACCTGCTTGCTTATTATTAAGTAAAATTCAATCGTCTTTTCTTTACTAATGTATTTTCCTTTTAGATTCTGAACGAAGTGAAGAAGCTTATGATTTTACAATGATGTTTATTTTTTATTTATTTTTTTTTTTTCTCTTTCTGTGAACACTTTTTCGTATAGAAATACTTGTCCGAAAGTTTCTATCAGTATCTCTATAGAACCAGAATCACACCCAGATGGTACTTTAAAGAGGTCATTTTTCCAATTTCTCAATACTTTTTCCAAGCGCGGTGAAAAACTGTCGAAAAATTAACGAAAAACGGCAAAAT
>JAIPRM010004613.1:0-22527 GCA_025469315.1 Stegophylla sp. TES_Ste_2020 | reverse complement strand
AACCGGATTTGCCTCTAGATTGTACTATAAAGAGGTCATTTTTTGAATTTCTCAATTCTTCAATTTTTTTTTTTGGAAAAAACTACCCAAAATTTGACAAAAACGACTCAGAAACCATCATATTTTGATCCGAATTTTATGAAAGTTTAAACATAGATAGAAAATCCTATAAAAAAGATTTTGGCGCAAGAAAATTTTGAAAATGTGAAAAAAATTTTGGACATTTTTTGAAATTTTTTTTTTTTTTTTTTTATTAACTTCCTTCGTTCAGAATCGTTTTACTGAAGAAAAGATTTATCGTTTCTTTAAATTTTAATACGCCCGTCAAGAGAATACCACCCGTCGTGTGAAGTACACCCATCGTGCGAAGTATGTCCGGCTTTTTTATCTATAAATTTTAGATTCTGAGCGTGTTCAGATAATCATAAAATTTTAATTTTATACCAATTTTCCACAAAATTAAATAAAATCTTCTTAAAAAATACCAAGTTAAATGAAGTGTTTGTTGCTTAAGAAATTAAAAAATTTTAACGGTAAAAACGGTTTTGTTTTTCATAAAATTATAGCTTGATTAGTGTTTTAAAATTTGTTTCACCCTTTATATTGTATTTCGTGTTCATTTCACGAGAATTCCACATTTTAAACAATCTTCAATCACGCGGAGAAGCAATTTCGTTTTATATGAATTGTCAAGCGCATCTGTTGTGGATGTATTGTAATATTATTATAATCGAACTGAGGAAAAGTTCATACATTTTGGGATGCGATAAATCTTGGCTCTGCGTGGGAACATTGAATAAATCCAACGAACGGAAAATGTATGTTTCGGCTTTATAATAATAATAATTATTTATTAATTACTTGTGATATTTTTCAACCAAAAGTTTTTTTTTCTCGACTCTTTCCATCTCCGCCAGCACTGCCGTTAATATAGCTCGAATTGACCATCTGGCTTCTTCGTATTTAAATAAACGACATTCGTTGATAATTTATATTTCTATACTTAGCAGTTATTATTCCAATGTAACACATTTTGATAATTATTATTGAACCAAATCATAACGGGGATATTTATTTCAACGTTGACAATCGTTAGAAGAGTTTAAAATAGTATGCACTGTACTTAACGCACTCAATCTAATTTAGATAAAAATCAAAAAAGTTTAAGATAAATCGCGTAGAGATATAGCACTATATTACATTTTCGTGTACACATAAATTAAAAATCGATATGTGAATGAAATTACAATGAATTCAAAGAAAACTCGACTACTTAAGAGATGTGCGTACGAATTTTCAGATATCGCATTAATTATATTCTTATATTGGTTTTAATTAATTCTTCAGCCGCTTGTTTAAAGCTGCTTACACACTAGGCGATTCTGACGCGCGTTTCCGAGCGATTCGAACGTCGCGATTAGTCGCCCAATACTAAACATGTACTTTTATATGGGGTATTGCACACACGAATAAGAAACGCGCGTTCGGTCGCGTCGAGACGCGCATGTTTAATTTTGAGCATTCGATCGTTATCTTCAACTATAATTAAACAATATTTTCCTAATGTATTTCTAATGCATTTCCGTTTTTGATTACACACTGGACGATTCGGACGCCGCGATTGCGCCGCTTTTATTTACGTTAAAGTATTGTAATATTCGATCAATAACATTTGGCGCGCTTTTTATTTCTGAGAAACGCGCTGACACGCGCTTAGTGTGTAAGGTTAGCGCGTCCGCGTTTTGAAATTACGACGTTCGAATCGCTCGGAAACGCGCGTCAGAATCGCCTAGTGTGTAAGCAGCTTAAATTGTGTGATTCGACGAAATTCTCAGAATACATTATTAATGATGATAATATATACTTCATTCAAACGTATTATACCCACGGAAAATCGGTTCTGTCCAAATAAATTATAATTAAATTTTATGTTTAAATTAACTTTCTACGTAATGGTGTGTGCAGTTCAACGAAAACTAATGATTAGTCGATAATAAGCATATAGGTAATTAGCGCAGTAATAAATATCGTTTTTCTCTTAATTCTTAGTGTCCTATTCATGAGCGTTTCGTCTTTTGGCTGGTTAATTAAAAGTAATTATCAAAAGTCGACCATTATTAATTCGGTAAATTTAGGAGTCTTGTGTACACGAAATCCTAAAACCAAAACGTACAGTAAAAAAAAAAAAGTAAACCAAAGTAAAGTATAGTATAGTTAAGTAATCTGCCGTTCGAGAGATTCAATTGTGTATATACATTTTATATGCATGACGAGGCGGAGGATGGGGGTAGATTGTATATATGTTATTCAGTACATTGAGACTTGACTTTCAAAGTTTCTGCCGTCCGTATCACGGTCATAGCGTATTTTTGTGTATTTTTTCACGAAAACCTGCAGTGCGGCACGCGTTAGGCAATATTATTTACTATGTTAACTAATAGTTGACTACTATTTTTATTGATTATTGTTTACACAGTTCGGTAAACTATTTTTATTTTCTAAACATTTTAACCCGACGGCGTATTCACGTGGCATTATATAATTTTTATTAAATTTTCAGTCTTCCAATGAATTTACTTGCGAGCCGCCACTGGTAGTACCTAAAGTAATACAGGATCCAACTAGTTTGAAGTACCTGCAAAAATACGGGACCTAACTATTATACTACCTGTGGTGACACCCTGGAATTCGGGACCCCCAACTCGTATGCTCCGGCGACACGATATCGAGCCTAATTCATTTCATTCATAACGTGCCCATCGTGGACATCGTGCGATAGTTCTAGTCCAATATTCCTCTCGAAACGATTCCGTATACTATTCTTTCTCCCGCGGTTGAAAAATAAAATGTTATTTCTAATCTCCTATTGTCGTATATTGAACGTCCTAATTTGTGCTTTTTTTTTCGTTTTCGTTTTCTTAAGTATCGACCTCTTTTCGTTAGACGTCCGAACAATACGTACTTTTATCCCAAAAACCGCGCGACGTTCGGTAATAATAATAATTACATTTATCGACCATTTGTGTAAGGTTGAAAAAAAAACAAAAAAAAAAGTGACGATCACACAGAACTACATTATTATCGTTGCTGGAATAACTCGAGAACTCGAGTAAGTACCTACCTATGTGATTCGAACGGCGACAGTCGGTGCACGAAGACGGGAATATTATTAGAGCGATGAAAGGCCTCTGGGGTAGACAATGTAAAATTTACGATGATTAATCGAAAACTATAACTCCGTATCGCAATGCGAATCGATTGAAAACGCGGTCTTATAGGAGATAAGGTCTGGGCACTCGGCTTATCGATGTGTCCTCTTAGAAAGAAAATAATTAGTACGTCTTATTTCATCCGCTTTTTGACAGCAAGTGTCTACCGATTTTTAGTGTTCTTAAGTTAAGATAAAAACAACAGTTTTGAACAGTTGAACAGTATAATAAATTAAAATTTATTTATTTGGTATTCACTTTATTCGCTGGCGTTCTCACGGGAGGGGGGTATGGGGGATAGATCTCCTCCCAAGATGAACTTTTAAATTCTGAGCAAAGCGAAAAATCTTATAATTTTACAATGATGTTTATATTTTATTTTATTTTTCTCTTTCTGTAAACACTTTTTCGTATAGAAATACTTGTCCAAAAATTTCGGTCATTAACTCTATAGATCTGAAATCATACTCAAATGGTACTTTATAGAGATTTTGAAAATTTCTCAATACTTTTTCTAAAATCGTGGAAAATCTGTCGAAAAATGGCAGACTATGTAATTACCGAAATTTTCGTAAAATTAAAATTGCTTTTTAACATAACTTGAAAAATAATGCAGCAAGAAACTTAAAACCTTCACCAACCATAAAAATGGTCACAAAAATTTTTGTTCAAAATTTCAAAAACATTTAATCAATTTTGAGTTAAGTACAGCATTTGAAAATTTTGGAAATTTATCGTGTCTATTGATCTTGAAGATTGTACTTGATTCAACTGATAAGAATTCAGAAAAATCGACAGTTTAATTTGGATTTGTCCAAAAAATGTAAAATGTAAAATGTAAAATATTTACAATTTTATAAAAATTACAATAAATATGACTTGATGATATATATTAATTATTATATTAATATTCAATATTATAATATTGGAGTTGTGAGGTGAAACCATTGTTGCTTATTTTCTAAAAAAATTTTCATCCCCCACCATTGAAATATTCTGAGAACGCCACAGCGCTGTTCTATTTTATAGTTTATATTATTTACACCAATTTAAATACACTAAAATCACTAACATATTAAAATATTTGTAATTTTTTATAACCGTAATAAAGTTGAGACTGTAGCGATCACTGAAAAGCCGGATAAAATTGAAATTATAAATATTCTCTCTAAACGACCGTTTTGCAGTACTATAGATGGTAGACAGGAAGATTTCCAACCTTACCTTCTAAAACCATGAACAAGAATATAAAGTATTTTGGCGTTATTAATTATAAGGCGTTTTTGTCAAATTTTGGGTTGTTTTTCTCAAATTTTGAGAAAACTAATGAAAATTTCGAAAAATGACCTCTAAAAAGTTCCATGTAGAGTGATTTAAAAAATTTTTGGTTGAAACTTTTGGAGAAGTATTTATACATGAAAAAGATTTTACAGAAAAAAAGTCAATAAAAAAAGTTTTACCACTCCACTTAGAATACAAAATAATTTTTTTTACCAAAGTATAAAATTAAACTGAAATATGCAATATTTGTAGTGATTGCATCTTTGAGTCTTAGGAAATATCGCAATGAGCGACTCCTTCGGGAAACATCCTGTATATATATATATCATATTATTATATGTATATCAAATAATATCTTATTTGTGAATTTAAATTCAATTCATATTTATTAAAAAAAATAATGAAAATCTATAATATGTCCGTAATACTTTTATAATTTATGTCCGTTGTATTTATTTTTTTCGTGGTTAAATTAATTTATTCTGTATGAATATATTTATTCTATTTTTATTTTTTTTCCATGTTTAACAATAACTTTGATTCGAAAGCGCATATACCCTACTATCTCTCTTTCACTCATGTAGCATTTTTTTTTTTTAACTCAACAATTTAACTAAAAGTGATGTATTATTGTTGTTGTTCGAAACGGTTTTACCGTACATTTTACCGTTCTCTCCCCCCCCGCATTGCGACTGTTGTTTTCAATTTGTTAATGCGTAACCCGTGGTGTGACTTTTTATTTTAAATGCCTACCGCACAAACGCGTGTTCCGATTTCGGTCAAAAAACAGTGGCGTTTAAATCGAAAATCGGAATAAGCACATCTTTCCAATAGATTATGTTTTTTTTTTTCAGGTATATATTATACACTCGGTATAAATGATAAACGTTCCGTCGGCTGTGACGCGACGATCGTGACATCATAATTAATGAAGCGAACGACGACGACGGGAATAGAGTGTTAGTTTTCACGACGACGTTTTATGACTTTTACGGATTAATATTTTAAACGTGAGTTATTATAGAGTAATAATTATAAGCGTAAGGAAATTCACTCGAATTCTGCTATAATTGACATTCCGAGATATAATAATATTAGTTTCTATATTGTTCTACTTTTGGTAATTTCATTGGTGACCTATATACCTAGCCGATAATCAAATTAAGGGTGCAATACATCACGTGAATCGCCATACTATTTTTTCTGTCTTGTTTATTTACCTAGTGTAATCAAGATGAAAAATCATAAGCTTCTTCACTTCGTTCAGAATCTAAAATGTATACTCTCGACAGAACCTTTATGTGCGTGCCGGTTTTACACCAGAGTTGGTAAACTGAGCCCCAAAACTACGTAATTAGGTAAACTGAGTCCCGGTTTCAAAAAGGTGTTAGGTAAACTGAGTCCAGTTTTTAAAAGGTAGTAGGTAAACCGAGTCCCATAAGTTAACAGTAAGAGCTTCTAATATCAATTGAAGTTTTAATTGAAATTTAATAGAGGTTTACAGACTATAAGAGCAATAAGCGTTACCCAGGAAACACCACGAGGTGGTTGGCTGTATAGTTTCCCAAAAATAGTTTGTTTGGCTAACTTTACAAACTGTTTGTTTTTAATTTTTTTTTTTTACTATTTCAAGCATAATAGCTACTAATAAAATTGCTTATAAAGTTAGTTTTGTCTTATATCTATTATTATTTAAAGTATTATATTATGTAAGATATTATGTAATGTTAGATAGGTAAAAATTTATGACACACATTTTTTATAAATTCTAACCGTGAGATGGTTTGATTTTGATGCTTGGATTTTCCAAAGATCAAAAATAATTTGGTTGAAAGCAGCAGGTAAAAAGTATAAATATTTGGGACTCAGTTTACCGGGTAGATTAAAATCAGTAGGACTCAATTTACCGGTTGATAAATTTGACCTGATGGCTCGGGACTCAATTTACCTAGCCCCTTTTACACAGTTCTACTATTGAGATATTATATTTTTTGGCGGGGAAAAACTACCCATAATTTGACAAAAAAGACTCGGAAACCATTATAACTTTTTGGTCCAAACTTTATGAAAATTTAAAAATAGATAGACAATAATTTGATAAATATTTTGGCGCAGGAAAATTTAGAAAATTTGGATATCTTTCTAATACTTTTTTTCTCATTAATGCTTTTTTTCTTTATTTATTAGGTAGAAAAAAGTAAAGTATCGACAAGAAAGCCGGATGTACTTTGCACCAGTGCACCACGGATATTCTTTGCTCTTCGGGTCAAATACACTTGGTGGGTGTGTTGAAAATGACAACTTTTTCGGTGTTCATTATATTATTAATTTCCTTCGTTTCGAATCATCTTTTTGAAGAAATGGTTAATCATTTCTTTAAAATTCTACATATCCACTAAGAATATCTGACCTGAGAATTAAAAAATTTCTGTGGTGCGAAGTATGTCCGGCTTTCTTTTTAGGTATACTCTGCAAATATTTATATAACCAATAATAAAAAAAAAAATCATACTTTAAATAATATTTTAAAATTATAGAACATTTTGTAAATACCCTATTATTTTAATATATTTTATAATTACTGTACAATTATCATTGTAATAATCCCCAAACACGGTCACGCGTGCATTAACAATAAATATCATGTAAAATATTTTTAAAAAATTTTACTTCATACATAGACACGAATAATAACTGAATACGTCTAACGGGGTAGTAGGTCTAACGTTACAACGCGTATTATTGATCCCGAGGGTCTTCAAATAATAATAATATCGTCCCTCGTTTGAACACGGCAATTGTTTTGACGAGCTGCGGACTGATGTGTTTTTAATTACCTTATCATGATGCCCTTATGTATATACACATTATATTTTTTTAAATAGATATGTTTTTGGACTAGATTCGATAACTTTTTTTTCTGACCGATTTTACGTTATAAAAGTAAGTTACGATAATGATACAATTCATTTCTGCTCAATATAATTACCAACAGAATCATCGACAATGAAGAAGTGGTCAGTGCCGAGTAGTGACTGGTCAGTGTTGAGTATTTATGATTAGTTGTAAATTTTTGTTAAATGAATAACGCCGGTTTCGCGTAGCTTATTAATCTGAAGTCAATTTATCGATTAGACACGCCAAAAACATCTATGATTCAATGCTTTTTTTGTGAAGATCAGAAAATACCAAGTAGCACCATACGTATACTTTGATTATAAATGTTACCAAAAGATTCCTTATGTTTCTAATAAAAACAGTAAAAACTGTTTACTCTGCCATTTAATATTGATATACAACATTTTATATGTCAAATGTCATGTTCACGTTAAGTATCCTATTTACTTCGTCGGGAACTCGTAACAATAATATACTTATAATACAATGTAATACCTGCACTAAGTGAGTACTTAAGCACAATAAAATTCTTTGCCAAAAAGAAAAGAAAAGCAAATTCATAATGAACGAGAGATAAATTAATTTTATGAATCTCAATTTTCCAGTTATATTAAATAATATATTTCTACTATAGTTTGCATAATATAGCTGATTAAAACAAATACATATAAATATTTATGTTTTAAAAAGAAGAAATGAAACCAATAATTCAGTTGTTGAAAATAAAAAAAGCAATAAGAAAAATAATATTATTTTACTATAAGAAATTATCTATGTTCACTGATTTCATTGTTATATTTGTATAGTTGCTAAGGTCCAATCGACCGATATCAATAATTTTATTTGAATTTTCTTTTAGTCTGCGTTTTAAAGTTTGACTCTTGTCTTTTGTTTTAATTTATAAGTTGTTGAATTTTTTATTTTAACAGTGTAACTATAAATATAAAGAGTGTGAAGATTTTATGACGTCAATTAAGCAGTCATGCAAGTGTCAAATGTCATCGAAGAGGAAACTTAAGTGGAATAGCTGTGATCGCAAAATAATTAAATATTTTATTTATTATTTTATATTCAAATGGGGTATTATTTAAGAACATTGTAATATTTTACCATGTAACTAGTTATAGTGTAGGTATAAATGTAGTTATTTTTACCCGTTCATTGTTAGAAATTATGCAAATTAAGGAAATTCGACTCATAGTGGGGGACATATTATTTGAAAACTCTGCAAAAACTACAATGAGCGAAATAATTCATGAGAAAATTCAGTAGCTATTCTCCATGCGGTCGAAAGGGATGCAATTTACATTTCTAAGGTCTATTGGGTGTTATGCCATTATTGAGAAGGGCTGTAACTAGTTTGTGCACATTTTAAAAATTCTCGGTTAAAACCTATAACTCGTTTGCGCACTTAATATTGTCGAAGGAACCACTCGTTTTCGCACAATATATTGTAGATAGAACCATTCGTTTTCACACATTTACTTTTAGATTCTGAGGTTCAAAATATTGGTGAATGAGATTATCTTTAATTTTCAATTAATAATATCTAAAATTTTGTATTTAACCTAAAAGTAATCAAATTTTTTTTTCAATTTCTCTATTTGTATTTAACTATTTTTGATAATGGTTGAAAATTTCAAGTTTCTAATCATGTTAAATTCGAAGTAATAGCGAAATTAATATAATCGATCTCATGAAATCTCATTTATGGCATATTTTTTTCAGTTTTCACTAAATTAGAAAAAACCACTGAGAATTTTACTCTCTAAAGTATCATAAGAGGATTGGTGTCCAATCAAAAGAGTTACTCTATTGAACTTATGAACAAGTATTTTTACGCGAAAAAGTGTTTGTACATTTTTGAATCTAGTGCCCCGGTCCACCTCTCTTAAAACTTCTAGCTACGTCACCGTCTTTAAGTATAGCCCTATGTGACAAAAGTATCTGTACAGAAGCATTGCGCTAACCGCGGCGATTCGTTCTTATCACGTATTCGAACGGATTTCCGCGCACACCATTTATAATGTATCGGTGTGCGAGCAAGTAGAACGATTCTCGGACGTATCGTTTTCAAAGTGAAAACGCGGTGCTCGGGACGAGACGAGACGAATAATAATTATTCGGGACTGCGACGTAAAAGGGTCTGTTTTCATCTATATATAAGACCTCGGTGACGACGGCCTGCAGAAGGCAAACGAAAGGAAGAGAAACGAATGTGATTTCGGACGTTCTATCTGGTCGGCTGCTGTGAACCTCTCTGACCGCGTGAGCACAGGACAATAATGATCATAAGAATTATTCGCCTCGCCACCTGACGACGTGTATTGGTGTAGGTGAAATGCATTGTCAATGTTGTTGCGAATCCGTGTGACGACGTGATAAATTACTGTGCGGCGTACCTATTATATACGAGTGACCGAACTTTATCGTGGCACCTCTGATAAGTCACGGATGAAAAAAATGCAAAATATTTTGTTTTGCTGGATAAGATTTGAACCCGGTACCGTCGCGTTGTAATACTGACGCTTTAACCACTACGTCACACTAACAGCGTTGAAAACCGTTGAAAAAGTAGGTACCTATTTAATGAACAAAGAAAATTAATTTTCTAAATAGAATAATATAATTAGAAAACTATTGATGCACATGGATTTTAATTCACGCCATCGTATTCAGCAACGAAAAATACATTATAAGATGACGATAAAATATTACAAATCTTCTTGAGTGTACATAATAAAATATATAATAACAATACATTCATAATATTTGTCTGTATACTTTCTCTGATTTTTTTTCTCAATCAATCCCTTGTAAAATGTTTAAGTATTCGTCCGTAAGAAATTTTATTGCACCAAATGATTCGCAATGAAATTTTATATCTAGGCACCAAGTTTCAAAACAATAAGTAGGGCCAATTTTCTTATATGTACATTAAAGTGCGTAATTTTAGGTAAAACTTACGAATTTAGTTGAAATTCTAACTTTAAATGGGTATAAAAAAAAAAGTTGATTAACGATTTTTGAGATTTTTTCGGGTCAATTAGATATATATGTTAAGTATAATAAATGTTCTATATAACTATTTAAAAGTGTTTTTCATTCGTTTTGAAAAGTCTTAAAAATTTGTCACGCCAACTTCATACATTGAATGTCTTAATTATATTTTTCGATTTTACTGGGTAGGCTCTTCTTAATATTTAAAATCACCAAGTAAGTAATTCTACGATCGACTATGAATGTTTTAATGCGCTCATCAAAAAAAAGATTAAAAATTTTCGTTGACATTCCCTTAGATGTAGCCGATACCACTTTATACGTTTGGATAAATCTTGCATATACCTGCTTAAAATTATTCGTCCAGACAACAATTTTTTTCTGAGGATTGATAATTTGAGAGCTGAATAATTTTTCTTCTATCGTGAGCAGATCAGTGACGGTAAATTTATACCACGACAAACGCACGAGAAAATCTGTCACGTTGGTCATTTGACTGGAGTTGAAAAATCGAAAATCACCGCCATCGAAACTGAACGGTTTTACGGACTTCCGTGAAGCGTAAATGTCCGTGCTATCGAAGTCCGAGTGTCCAATACGACAGTGGTTTATTAGGTCATAAATTTAGTGTGTGGTCACATTCGTGATTTTTTTTATCCGTCAAACGGTCTTCCGACGAACGCGCACAATAAAGTTTGACGATTTCGTTCCGTTGCTCACCTTTCAGATCGAATGCGCAAAACGATTATTTCGAAATATATTATATAATAGTATATATAATAACATAACAATAGGATTATTATTATTATAATGTCGTCGACGATCTTTGTAACATTTTATCGTTCGACGATTTGACAAAAACGGTATTACGGAAAAACACCGAATTTCACAAAATATTTAAAATAATTGCAATTCATTTATAGTTGAATAATTACATTTTTTTATAATAATTAAATTTTTTTAATAATTAAATAATTAATAACAATTTAACGAGTATCTTAATTGAGTAAAATGCGAAGATTTTTATAAAACACAAAACGGTCAAGTTCAGGGTAAAACGACCGTATAGAACAATGATTCTCAAACGGGAAGTCATGACCCCTTTGGGATCGCTCAAACAAATTTTTCAGGATCGCCAATACAATAAATTACTGGTTATTTTTTTGTTATTATCATACACTTAACAAAAATTTGGGATTTCCGAAAAAAATATACATTTATATTTATCAAGTATTCTTTATTTTAATTTTAATACAGTTATTATTATAATAATTTGACACTACTTTTTCATGTTTCATAATAATTAGATTACGGCCTCAAAAAGATTGAGAACTGCTGGTCTAGAACGTACATACATCATAGAAACAGTCAACAAAAAAGATAATGTTATTTCAATTTGGCCGTCTGTGGTATAAGTATACAACACTTTAAATTTTAAATATATTATTATAATAAATCATGTAAGCACTCGTATACCGTTGTCTGGAAACTTAGAGTGTGAGTGAGAATTATGTCTGCGCTATATTTCATAATTAAAAATATAATTTATGTAAAACTACAGGGACATATATATATATATAACTATTTGTTTATATCACGCCCAATTTCACTTTGCAACTTTGATGGCGATTCATTTTTCCACTTAACAAAGTATACAAAAAGATAAGTGTACTTGCCAGCTGTGATGAATTATTGCACATATTATCGTTTATAGTTCATAATTAAAGAAAAAGTTTAAGTTAACAAACAAAATTAGGTCATGCGAAAATTATTTCGTTTAGAATAAAACATTTTTCAGATCATTTTCACGACTAAGAAAATAGGTAAAGGAATGAAATACACAATACATACATTCATATATATATATATATATATATATATATATATATATATATATGCATGATAAATATGTAAAGATAAATGAGGTTAGGAATAAAAAAATTAACTCAAATTTTAATTTTTTTTTTACAAATTAATTAATACATAATTTATTATTATATCGATTAAAAAATACTTCTCCAGCAATTAATCTGTCTTAGATCTTATTATTTGAATATCATTTGAAAATGAGTTATTGTCTTTAAGTTATGTTATTTAGCTATTGTGTGCGTGTAGATGACGGTATTTCATTTATATTTTTATTTTTATATAAATGTATTTCAAATAATCATAATAAATGGTTTATTATACATCATGTCATTATTCATTAAAGGTGGTAAAGTTTTCAATCATCGATTCTATTGATTTGGGAAAACTACAATATTAAACTCATACTGCCCGTATCTTACATTGAAAAAATAAAATAAAATTATAATATTTAAGACATATTTCGATTTTGTGTCCCACAGAAAAACAAAAAAAAAAAAAAATGTTTACAATATTAAATAAATAACATTCAAAATGAATACTTGCACAATTTTACAGCTATATTGTCACGTGCTAATCCTGTTAAGCGTTTACATTGTAATGTAAACTTTATAATATTAAACGGCATTGCACAAAATTATAATACCGTTTAAATAACAAAATATTTGTTCAGGAAATAAATCCAAATGAGTACGTTTGTATTAAATTTTCAGCACTTTAAATTTACATTAAATCTTTATAAATTAAAAACTAATAAAAAAACGAAAAAATTCCAAAATTATCAAAATGCTGTACTTACTTAAAAATTGGTCAAATGTTTTTAAAAATTTATGAGATATGTGCGTAACTATTTTCAGTAGTTGGTGAAAGTTGCAACTTTTTATCCCCATTACTTTGGAAGTTATGTAAAAAAAAAAAAAAATCGAATTTATGAAAATTCGAGTTATGCCGTTTTTTGTCAATTTTTGAGTATTCTAGGCATGCGCTTAGAAAAATTATTAAGAATTTAGAAAAATGACCTCCCAAAAATACCAACTAGACAACATTTAGACCAGTATCTCTACCCAAAATCGTGATGACGTACAAACGGAAAAAAAAACACAGATTTATAAAACCAATACATTCTTCGCTATCGCTCATAATCTAAAACGTAAATATGATAAAACATAAATATTTTAAGTGACATAATAATTAATAGGATATCATTCATGTAATTAAACATTTAGTACGAAGATTATAGGAGAAAAAAAGAAGGAAAACGTAATATACACGTCCGAAAACTACAACTGTGTCTGAGACAAACTGCGCGACGAAATGAAATAATTTCCTTGATACGTCCAGACAAGGGTTAATTCAATAAAGTAAATCTGTTTTCAGTGCCACGAGGATGCTCGGTAAAATTACATTATGAGACGGACTAGTCGGGTTTGACGCCGAACGAGTATTTCAAAGCAGGGAAGTGGTCGTTGGGAAAAAGGGTCACGGCTCTTTCGGGACTCTAAAACATAAACAAGTCTACTTATCACAGCAGACGGAGCCAATTTTAAATGCATGTATGTAAAATACAAAATTTGTATTTTACATAGTCATTTTTTAAATAAAAATTTATTCGAGTAGTAATTGTAAAATATGGACGCTTGTAAAAAGTTTTACATTGAGCCAACTGTAAATAAGATCTAACCACGCGCCAAAAACACATGAGCAGTCTATGGTTAATGAAAAATTAAAAGATAACTGATTAAAAGTTTCATGTTTTCATTGGTAACATTCGTTATTATATGACGTGTAAACAACTAGATTCATACGAATTCAAACTTTAATAATAACAAAATAATAATATAATATATGGCTTATTATTTTGTGATTAAAATTAAGTTTTACTATAAGGTCCTAATACATTTTTACCTCATAAAATTAAGCATTCAAAATTTAATTTAGAAAATATCAAGCGATTCCGACATTTGATATTTATCCCAAAAATGGTCTAATTTTGTTTTCAGTCTGTGTTGCACTATTGTTGATAATGGGTTGAAATTTTACGTTGCTTGAATTAAGAGCTTTGGAAAAAATTAATTTAACTAAATCCACGAAAATCTTGTTCATAGAATATTTGTTTGTTTTTACTTAAGTGTTTATTAGTTGTCCTTGCTTTTTAAAAAAAAAAAACTGTTGTTACTATCACAACAGTCTTAAAAGTATCTCGCTAAACAATAGTTACTTAAAAAAATTAAAAAAAATCTACTAGAGACATACGTAATATGGAACAAGTACTCATTATGGAACATTTTTTTGAGTAGAAAGTGTATTTCTACAATTTTATGAAAAAAAAATGTTTACAGAAAGAGAAAAAAATAAAAAAAAGAGAATATAAATTTAAACATTACTGTAAAATTGTACTCATCTATACATTTTTCGCTGTGTTACGACACTGTCCAAAGTTATAAATTTAGTTTAGAAGTGATATATTTTTTTTTTGTCTTTATCAAACACATAAAAAATCTTATGTTAATAAATAATAATCATTCAAAGTTTAATGATTATAACTGCGATGGTATTGTAGTCGTAAAATCAGTAACTAAAATCGTTTTGATAAAAATCAATTAAGTTGTTATTTAACTTCTCAGTAGTTTTCTGGTTTTTATTTTATCCTAGAAAAAAAAAAAATCAATAGAGTAGGGAATTTAAAAAAATCATATCTAAAGTACCGACTGCATGCAGTTTTCGATCTATAATATAAAAGTATCTGATCCAAACTTTCGGACAAGTTTTACTACCCGAATACGGTGGTGTCAATACCGAGAAATTTTTAGTGTATACGTCATTGAATTGCTATTACATTTTTCACCTCACAGAGAATCTCTGATTTTGTACCTCGTGGATACGATATTATACTCGCGCATTCATAAAACCTGTGACTAGTTTCTGCTTCTCCAACGGAAATTTACCTGAATCGCATTGCTCTTCTAGCGTATTGGTGTCTCAGTATGATTTGACAAATGCAATAACTTTTGTTCTATTGATTATAATTTTCAACTTTTTTTTTCGAAAATTCTACAGTATTGCGCTACGACAATAACGTATAACTTTTTTTTTTTAGGACTGAAATTTTCAAATTTGAAATTTTATTCTACAGATTTAGATAAAATTTGAAATAGCCATTTGGTGAATTTGATTTTCAGAAAAATATTGGTGCTTAAATCTCTAATAAAGTTTAATCCATTCGTTTTTTACGTTTTTTTTTTAAATTTTTTTATAATTTAATAATATTGTTAAATAGTTCATAATATTCTATTATTATGACGTATTTGACAAAATCAATAAATTATTCACAAACTTAAAAAATCGTAGTAAATGAACGGATTAACCTTTATTAGAGATTTAAGCTCCAATATATATATTTTTTTAATTCAGGGGTACAAAATTTTATTTTTATTTTTTTTTATATAAAATATAGTACAAAACTCCAAATTTGAAAATTTGGGTTCTAAAAAAAAAAAAAAATGCGTTATTGCTGTAACGCTTTAAGAATAGTTTAAAAAAAAAAAGTTAAAAAGTTTTAAAAGAATAAAAGTTATTGCATTTGTCAAATCATACTGGGAATGGTGTATATATAGTTATGGAGTTTTATTTCCCGTCTACGGGTTTTCAGTGCGATTCAAAAATTCTAATTCGTTATATGTTTGTACGACGATTTTTTCACAAAATTTGTTTTCAACTCTTATATAAATGTATACAGCTGTTGCTGCGGAGGGATAGACGGCGTGACACGTCAAATCCATGACGGAAATTACAATACTGTGTGCGTTTAATATTGAATTACAAAGTTTTCCGTATAATATACGTAGACGTGTGAGGTATGACTTTCGATAAGAAAAAAAAATAAATAAATAAATATAATAATAAGAAGAAAATATCTTGAGGCGAAAAATCACAAACGAAAAATATTACATTTTCAGCAGATTATTTATTATATTTATGAGAATTTATGACAGAAATTATTATTGTTGACGGGGTTCGAGATGATTTAATATAATGATGACACATTTTTCAGAACGCGATAATATTATGAAAATCTTATAAAAATGCATATCTCTGAAGGTAATCTCGAAGTAACGTATACAATACGACGACGCGTGTTGCATTACACAATGAATGAGAGCTTTATGATAACTAAATATTAAGAAATGTCCATTGTGTACAATCACTAGATCGTGATTTCAACCGAAAATATTTCGGGTGATGACATTTTTCAAAACGAATAATTTTCGATTCTCAGCGGAGCGAACGAGTTGACGATATTACAATAATGTTTATTTTGTTTTTTTTTTCCCCTCGTGATTCTGTAAACACTTTTTCCAACCGGAAACATACTTCGATCCCAGTACGTCGAAAGTAAGTTTCCTGTTGAGCATTTGGCTGGCATGGCCCTTTAAATGGTGTAATTTTACGAAATTTTCAAAAGTTTTTCCAAGAACTAACTAAATCAATTATTGAAATTTAAGCGAAAACGAAAAATATGCTGTTGCCTTAAACTGATTTTAGTAATTTACGAGTCTACAAAAAACTACAAAAAAAAAAGTAGAAATCTCCAAATTTTTCACCATTACCAACTACAAAAATAATAATGTAACACAAAACACATAATATTTTTAAAAATATTTGGACACTTGGGGTGAAAAAATATAGAATTATAGAAACTAGTTGAAATGAAATTTTAAATGCATAATATTGATATTATTATATAATATAATATTATACATATATAACAATATCAGGTACCCTTTTAAATTAAACATTTGACAAGGGTTTGATTGAAAAAAATCGGAGAAAGTACATGCAAAATGTATGATATATTTCTAGTTTATGAATGCTTAAAAAGGTTGAAAATATTTTATCGCCATCTTACGTATTTTTCGACGCTGAACATAATGTTGTAAATTAAAATCCCCATGCATGAATAGTTTTCTAATTATTTTATTTTAAAAATTCAATATTTTCTGGTGTTATGTTAAATACTTACTATTTCAACACGATAAACATTAGTACTAATTATGTTATGGTGAATTAATTTTGATTTACGATAAAAAGAGCAAGAATTAGAGCCATTATGAAGTTTATATTTTATTTTAATTTGAATTTATTTATGAAATATTCATTAAATGTAAGAGAATACATGAAAATCAATTTTCGTTTTTCGTAAATATTGTATGTATATTAATTTCTGCGAATTTTTAAACTACTTATATATGTAAATGCACAGGAAACGTAATGTTACGTGCTGAAACAACAAAAAGATAAGTGGTCCCCTGGATTTTAAAATTATGAAAATTGGCCCTCTAATGATTTTGAATTGCCCGTCCCCGTTTTATACCATTAGCAATTGAAAAAATTGACTTATCGTGTTTTGTAAATTATTCGATCACTTTGAAAAGTTCAGCGTCCTATTTTACACCGTAAAAAGTTTCTACGTATAGGACCGTTTCAAAGCAGAATTTAGTATATTTCGATGGCTCATGAATAATGTCGGCGTCCCTTAAGTCCGTAACGCTAAACTAAAATCATACAGCACATAACTTTTTCTTTAAAAAGTGATCCCATTTCGTGTTAAATCAAAGAAATAGATATAAAAATATGAAAGCTCGAAAGCGAGTTATCCGAACAATCTGCGCAGGTAATGGAATACTATTAGGATATTAAAACCAAGTGTTCTTAAAAAGAGCTCCCAATAACTATGAACTTTTTTCCCCTTTTTTATCCAGTGTTCTAATTTTCTACGATATCGCAGATATTCGCAATCATTTGAAGTGGAAAATTGAAGGGGAATACGAGTATTTCCTATCTATTCGGTAGGACACTACCGTGCGTCATTGAACGTGCGAATCGGTTACACGAAAGCAATAAAAGCGAAACGAATAAAATACACACACGTGACGCGGTGGTCGTCGTCGTCGTTTTCAGAAGCTATTTTGTGTTGAATAATTCAACGGAATACGCGAGAAAATAATAACTAACTGCCGTCGCGTTAATCAAACGTCGTCGGTTAGCCTAATTAACATTTTTACTCGAGGCCACTTTTTCGTTAATTTATTCGGTACGACTGGACGAGGGATTTCAACTCGATTGATCCGACCCGAAAATCGACTCAGCTCACCTTTGCTCGCACATCGCGTTCGTTTTATTCTACGTAACTCAGTCACGTGCGGATTTTTGTGCGTAAAAAATTTTCGAATAAATTCTATGTCATTCGTCTGTGGCTGACCGGATCCTGGATTAGTCTGTAGTACAATGGCAGTTGTATAATTAAGCCTAAGTCATGGGGGTTAAAGGGAGGATCAATAGTAATATTTTACTACCATAAGAACATGAAAAGCACATATTATCTACTCTTTTATTTCTGATGAGTCAAAAAGCAATAACTATACTCCTACCTTTTGCTACCACTTATTTATGTGAGACGGGATTTTCAGCCTATGCGGCTACTAAAACCAAATACCGGAACCGTGTTAATGTAGAACCTGATCTTCGTATCCAACTATCAAAAACTGAACCAGATATTGCCAAACTTTCTAAAAATAAGCAGCCACAAAAATCTCATTAATTTTTTAACTTTTAAAGCAGAATTTATTTTCTTTATTCTCAACCATAATTTTGTAATTTGTTTTTAATATATTATGTTCAATAAAATTATTTAAATCAGTCAACAATGAAAACCAGTGTTCATTTTTATCATGTTTCTCGTGATATTTACAGAAGGGCACCTAACTGAATTTGGACCAACAAAAGGGCACCGCCGATTAAAAAGGTTGGGAACCGCTGCTCTAATCGTTCATTTTTTTCTTTTCATTATTAATATATATATATGTATAATGTATATGTTTTTGTATAGATCTTTTATAGTATTATATTTAAATAAATACACTTATAGAACTTTCAGACCGAAACCAGACAAATGTACGTGTTTATACAATTATCGAACGCACAAATGTCGTTTGTAAATAATATATTTCACGTATTACAATAAACGCGAGGTTAAACGTCGGGCAAACAAAGTTTTTTGTGCAAAAATTCCATTGTACCGAGGAAATAATTGTGTTTGCTTTTTTGGGGACAATATTATGCACGGGCGATGTATATACTCGTATGAATCATTGCATGTTTGTTTTTTTTTCCTCCCAGTAACTCGACATTACAATAAAAGGTTGTAGCCAATATAGACATGGGGGGAGAGTTAAACCACTTCGGTGTATTTAAAAAATATAAAACATCTTAAGCATCTTGTGACGTAAACGAAAATACTGGTGTATCATAACAATTTTTTCCCTGACTCCCGAGATACCACAGTATAATATAGGCACATCGATCGAATTGAGTGCACATGAGTGTAGCGATAATCATACAGACGTGAGCCTGGTAATTTTTTATTCTTCCTTAAAATTAACGCTTCACATTTTGGTTTTTATTAATATTAAAAATAAAAATATTTAATTTTTTTTTCTATAATAGTTTCATAATTGATTTCACTGAACATTGCATCACAAATGTTTACAATGATTGCTTATCATTTATGCATAAATAGTTGGCATTTATTTTCCACGAATCCCGATGTATTTTTAAAGCGTTTTTAGTAACTTACGTGATAACATATATTTTACTATCATTTTTAATCGACGTTATTCATATCCAACGAATCGGTTGAAGTGAGTGCAGAATGTTCAGATTCTAAAGCGAGAATCCCATTAAAATGTTGAAATAAATAAATTTGAAAGAAGCCCTTTTGGACATAAATTGTCTCACAAAATTGTTCCATTTTCAGGGATGATATTGTTGTAACACGAAATTTGCTGCAAACAAAAAAAAGATAGTTTAAAAAGCGTTTTTATAAATTTTGAGTCGTTTTTCAAAAATGTTTTGTGAAAACTATCGAGAATCTAGAAAAATTACATCTTACTAATACCATCTAGAGATAAATTCTAATTCAAAAAGCTGCTTTCTGAACGGAGAAGTGTTTTCAAAAATAAAATAAACATCATTGTAAAAACACTAGCTTCCTCGAATAAGGATTTTATATCAATTATATTATAATATAATATATTTATTCAATATGAGTAAATATTGAAAACTATAGTTTTCACGTAAATAGGGTTTTATTCTTATCAGTGGCCCAGTGGATAATAATGAATTATCATGAATAAAACGAAGGAAAAAAGCGGATCCGAACGCAGTAAACATTTGAGGTACTATATTATAATAATAACGCATGTTCTCCGCTGAGATTAACGGTAAACGGAAAACATAATAATAATAATTATTGATATATTCGCGACAACGCGAAAACCCTAATATGCGATATGTCAGCCAAAGTAAAACTATATAATATATATATATATATATATATATTCCTACGAGCTTTGATAATAAACGATTTAAGTCGTGGGACGTACGTTTTCAAAATCGTCTGAATCATTTAAACTCCGGACACGTAACACATTATTTGTGGAGCTATTGTCTCGTACGAAATCGCTATTCATTTGTCATTTTGGGAAAATGTGTCAATTTAATAGTATATTACCTGCGAATAACGAAACAACTGTCTCGAGTTATTCCCATACGTTTTGTGAACGGCAAATGTGTACTCGACACGCGATCGAGTTTTTTGTCGTGATCCCGGGTCGAAAATAGTAGTTATTAAAATGGCCATTGAGAACTACTGGACACGATAGTTTTATTCTCTGTAAATAGATTTTGGGTGATTTAATGATGAAGATAAAATTTAAACGATTGCCGTGCTCTTGGAAATTATAAAGTGAAATTTTTCGTATTTTTAAGTTAAGAATCACATTAGAATAAAAGTATGAAACGCATTACAAATTTCGTGGAATGTGTTGATTTCAGAAAAACTGTTAGGAGAATGTAAAAATATGAATACTAGAAGAAGTGTTGTTGATTCCACGGTTCGAAATCGATTTTAAATTTCGATATATATCGTTAAAATATTTTTCAAAATCAAAAGCTATATTTAAATATTTTTTAAATGTTAATAAAAACCTACATTATTGTAATAATAAAAAAAAAAAACGATAATTTATTAATTCAAAATATAAATGATAATTCTCAAAATTTCGGTCTTTAAAAATTGACAACAATGTTTAAGAATATTTTAAAAACTCAAAAGTATATTCCAAAATTGTAAATTCAACATTAACCTGTAGGTATTAGTAGGAAGCATTAGAAAAACTTGGTTATTCTAGAAAACGATCGTCCAATCGTCTAAAATTGTATTATTGTCAGATGAAGTCCCGGATGAAGTTTTATTTTTACACATGCCAGTGGATTAACATATTGAGTAAATTGCTTTTAAATAATTATCTAAATCTGTATGAGAACATATTAATATATTCTCCCTTTCCAAGTTGATATTGGAATTTTGAGATTTTTAGAACTTCTTTTTAATTTGAAAATTATTTATTACAACTAATACGTAATTTCAATAGGTACATCTATTGTTATTTTTTTCACCATATATATTTCACGATTATATTGTGCAATTAAATTATTAATATTCTAAATTGAATTTCGTATGATATAATTATTATACGATAATGTTATTCCTGGAAAATTCCTTAAACATGCAGAATCGAGTCGATGTTTTTGTTTCTATATGATACACGAAATGAATTTTGTAATTCGTTATATTATAATATTATAATTATACGTTTTCATTTAAATCCACGCGGCCTTAGTTAAGACGACTGTCATACGCGCGGATATCGCGGATTATAGTGGGACTTTGAACGGGAAATTACGACCGCTATTTACTATTTTATCGTACGATTATTGCGAAACTTTTGGCGTCGCTTTTGTTGTGCCTATTGTATTATTGTAGAAATTATATTCTATAACGCCGTATAGCACCAGAAAATATATTATCCGGGCGCGATAAATATTTACAACCCCTGTTGTTTACTGCGCTGGCAGCCGGGGAGGCGGCTTGTGCGTGCGAAATTTGCATTTCGCGATTTTTATTTACACGCTGCAGAAAAATTAATATTTCTTCTTCTTCTTACTAAAAAAAATAAAATAAATATGTAAACGTTTCGGTGACCTCGATCGTGACCATAATCTATGCTTGTATAATTATGTAAGAATAGGGGTAATAACCATGCAGACTACCTCTTCTCACTAGGCAATTCTGCCTCCACTTGTCTGCCCCTTGAGGTTCCTTAAATACCTAGCCGATTTCAGGTAAGGTGACCAACTTAAGTCCCGTGATATA
>JAIPRM010004612.1:0-22528 GCA_025469315.1 Stegophylla sp. TES_Ste_2020 | reverse complement strand
TCAGAATCGTTTTACTGAAGAAATGATTTATCGTTTCTTTAAAATTTAATACGCCCGTCAAGAGAATACCACCCGTCGTGCGAAGTACACCCATCGTGCGAAGTATGTCCGGCTTTTTTTAATTTTACGGGACTCAATTAGTATTAAAACATGGACTCAATTAGTATTATACCTAAAATTTCACTGGTCTCAATTTGTATATACCCTACAATAACCCGGGACTCAATTCGTCATAAAAAGTTATACTGGGACTCAGTTCGTATGCAGCCCCTCCGTTACCGCGAGTGATGGCTTTGAGTTTCGCCGCCGCCGCCGCCGCACGACACGTGACTCGTCACGTTATTTTTAATTTCGTCGCGTCGGGGGACCCCATAGTAGTGATATATTATTTATTTAATATAATAAAAATGTCATGACGTCGAAAGTGCACACAAAACGACGAGAGCACGTATCGCGGCACACGTGAGTAGAATTATGGCGTTTCTTATCTCGTTATATTTTTCCCAGCCCCCCCCCACACCACCCGATCGCAGTTCTACTACTAATCACTTCGCAGAACAAACGAGCGCAAAAAGTCGCGGGCAACTTAAAATTGAAATTAAATCGAATTATGCATAATAATAATAATAATAATAATAATAATATACAGTTAAATTTAGTTAAACAAGTTGTTAGTCGCACACATTACTCTTCTGTTCTCATGCGAGAACATGTATAGTTTATTTCGACCGTTTTTGTGTGTGTATAAATATATTCGCTACGTTTTGTTTTAAATTCTCGGTGCATATACTACGATGTATGTGTTTATATCGTATAATATGTACACTAAGCGTCCGTGATTTCGACGAGCAGCGAATAAATTACAATTAAAACACAACGTGTACGAGTGACGGGCGCGCGACACGTCGTGTGTCTTTGACAGTTGAATTACCCCGCCGAAACGAAATCCGAACGCGGTGTATAAAATATAGCCCCGTATACGCGCGTGTATACAGGGTGTGATTCATTAAGTATGCTCATCATCCCCCTTTTTTTTGGTCCTAAAAATGGCGAGATTTGGATTTTTATTTTTGGAACGATCAAGTTTACTATAGAAACCGTGTTCTCTGTAACTTCAATTTTCCATGTCACCCTAAGGGTTGTCTTGTAGTAATACAAAGTTTTTTTTTTTTTTTTTTCATATGGCAACTTCGGAATTTTATTCGAGTAATTTTTCGGTGAATTTTAATATAATGTATTGAATCCCAAATTTCGAACGAATAGTTTATGAATTATTCAAATTTAAGTATTTAGGATAATAATCTCTTGGACACATATTTTAGTTACCAACGTATTATGTGAATATTACGAATCTACGAATATTGTAAAATATAAATATTACTCGTTCGAATTTCGATTGCAATACATCAAAATTCACAGAAAAATTACCTTGACAATTCCGTAATTAAAATAAGGAGGTGCCGTTAAAAAAAAAAAAAATTCATTTAACCACGGGATATTCTTAAGGTGACATGAAAAAAATAGTTATGGAAAACATAGGTTTACAGTAAGTTGAAAAATTCCGAATTTTTCCATTTTTACTGCCAAAAAAAAGAGGGTGAACATGTTTAATGAATCACCCTGTATTTACTATGTATAAATTATAAAATATTATGTGTGTGTGTGTGTGTGTGCGCGCGCGTGCATACGTATGGCTGCTAGGCGTTCAATTTTAACGTTTTTTCCCACCCATTTATTTTATGCCTTTATTTTTGTTCACCGCAACGCAAACAAGTCTGGTCAAACAATATCCATCGTTGGCGATAAGCCCAATGACTTTTTTTCCCGTCGAATATAAGCGGTCATGGATAGTAGAGTTTTTTTTTGTTTTTGTTTTATTTTTTTATCACCTTAAATTATACAATCGCGCATTTGCATTTTTGACCCGTTCTTTTTAATTTAATTTTGACTCGTATGATTATGATGTATTATAATGAAGGGCTACCACTATTGCGCACGACGTTCAACGCTCTTATCCAGCTTCATTATGCGGTCAGCGTCTAACAATGTTAGCTAACTTAATAATTTTATTTCTCCATCGTAGTTTCACCCCAATTTAATATCACATGATAAGGTATGAAAAATTAACACGAAAAATCGAATCAAACAATGTTAATTTGATGCATTGTCTCAAATAAAAATTCGTGTTATCTATAATAATAATAATATAAATAAATTCCCAATTATTTTTTATATAATAAAAATAGTTTGTTGTGTAAGCTACCGCTAAATAGTTATTTACAGATTGACACACCTATTTTTAAATAAGTCTCCAAAACGTAATTTAGAAATTTGAATTAAATGTCCAGTAGTATAGAAATAAATATTTTATTGTTACAGTGTGTACATTTTTAAATAACATTTTTCTCGTATAACTTTCTTATTTTATGCAATGCTGATGGTATAGTATTAAGTTTTTAAACTATTATACAGTACAACAAAAAAATGTATGAATTTTATTTATCTAGATAAATTATAGTCATATTTTATTAATATATTTTATCTTAGCATATATTTAAAAAAAAGCATCCTTAGTTAGTATGTTTAATTCCAAGAATTATCCTAATCAGGATATTTCCAAAAAATACCTTTATCTAGATAATATTTTTGTTATCGTTGCTCAACACTGGATGTGACGTTCAGGTTTTAGTTATCAAACGTATATAATATTTTATAGGCATATAGGCATTATACACTGGGCAGAAAAATCAGTGAAATATTATTCGACTGATTTTAAAGCGTTTTCAACCAATTATCGCGGAAGTATTTGAAATGTCAAAATTTTGCAGAGTACAAAATTGTGTTAAATTAAAAATCACGTTTTAAAACAAATGTACAAATTGAAAGTTATCAACCAAACGTTGTCATATAGTGAGTTTAGATACAAAATTAATTTCTACCACAAAAGAACAATTACTTTCAGTATAATTCGTATATGGTTATCTTTTTTTTTTTTTTCAAATTTTGTTCTATATTCTACTCAGTATACACGTATTGCACAAAATAGTAATTGAAATTTTCCAATAATATGTATGACACAATGACATATGGACACGGTACTATACTGAGTGGTACGCTATTAAAATGTTGCAAATGTTAATTGTAAAATAATCACAAAATTTTAATAATTCGATTATTTTCTGACAAAAATATGTACAGAAGTAAGTTACCCGAAGTCTCGATTCACAATTTGCATTTTTGATTTTATCAAAAAATATATCAGATTAATAACAAAGACTGTGATGTATAAATTAAAATAATATAATTACACTTAATCCGTCATTAATTCTTATATAAACGCAATACAACTACAATCTGAATTGTGTGTATGTATATATTATATATTTCTTAATCATTAAATGAGACATTTACTTTAATTGAAGTTTATTTATTCCAGACGACTGTTTTAATCAAACGAAAAAATCTATTAAGCAGAGCAATATTCAGTCATGAGAAAACGTTCTGTATAAATTTCATAATCTTATCAGTAGAATTTAATGGAAATGCAATTTCCTGTTGTAATTATTATCGTTTTCAGAAGCGGGGGGGAAAAAAAAAACATTTACCTCGGGTAAACTAAACAACACTTAAAAACGAATGGTTTTTATGAATTGTTAAGACCGTATTTTCAAAATATTTCAACCGTAAAATGTAAGTTTTATTTTACTAAGCGTACTGGTACGGTTAACGTATGATGAAAGTTATGCTGGTAATTAAAAGGTAATAAAGTATCTAATTTAATGATAGACCCGACACTAAAAACCGTTGATTACACACTGTCTTCTATATTTTTCGAAATATTTGCACACACCATGAAAGTTTTGTGCTTCAAATTAAATTAGATAAGAGTAATTTTAAAATGTAAAATATTAGCTGTTAACGCGCAAAAACTAATATTATTAATAATTATTTATAGTTTAATCAGTAGTTGGAATTTTAAAAGTTTTTAATTTATTATTTATAATTTTCATTTATTTTTTTTTTAATGAAACTAAAAACTCCCATTATTCGCACACTCAATAACAGTGGTAAGTTGATTATCATTTTTATTGTTTAAATCCTACTCGTATTTTATATTTTTATCTCACTCCGAGGTAAAACAATTCAAAATAAAATAGCATATTATAATACGGTTTTTGTATAAATCAAAAACTCGACCTTTTTTTCATATTTTAATGAAGTATGTTTATTGTATAATATTATATTGTATATAAAATATATTATACACGTGTGTACGGGGATGTTTATGTTTATGAATAATATAACGTTATTATTTAGTTATGGAAGTATACAATACGTTTATTAGAAATTAATGGCACAAATTATTAAAAATTTATAGGAAACCAGACTTTAATTGCTGAAACATTTCGAATAAATAATTAATAAGCTGATTAAACAATATAACACATTAATAATGATATCGGTTCAGCGTTTTTCTCGGATATTTTTTGAAATTGATTCGCATAAAAATAATCGTGAATACAGTAAATTTGTAAATTATTTTGTTTTTCCTGTTTCACAGTACCTAATTTCAATATCAGTCATAATGAATGATTAAATGATAATTAATTTTCAATAAACCATTAAATTGAACGAAACAACATTAGTTAATTAATTTGCATATCCGCGTGATGAGCAATTAAAGTTCAATTAAATTTTTAAGAGAAAGTAGTGTCCGCATTCGGAATGTCCGTGCATGTATATAAAATAAAATATCAATTGTAACGTTTCGGTTTATTAAAGAGCTGAAGCATCGAAGAAATTTAATAAGAAAGAATATTTTCAATAGAATGTCATACAATTTTTGTAAAATATAAACTGACAATGTAGTTTTAAGGTTTTATTTTTTTTTTTTCGTATTTATTGCCATAATTTAATAAATATAATTTTGATATTTTATCGAGTAATATTTTACAAAATATACGGTATGAGACTCTATCGAAAATATTATTCTCATTAAATTTGTCAATCGGTGTTTAAACACTAAAATCAATCTGAATGGCATAATTGATGTTTTTCGTACCTTAGTTTTCGTATATCGTTCGATAGTCGTGGATAATAAATGACGGTACGACGTCATCTTAAAATACCTTTTCGGATAGAGAGAATATTAAAACATTATCATAAAATCAAAACTTACTTATTCAAAAGGAAACGCGTATTTATTTTTGAATAGTTCAAGTTGTTACACCGTTTTCGTTTTAACTGTAGATTTGAGCTCTTGTATTTGTGTTTGCTAAGTATAACGCTCGGTCATCAAATGTTTACTAAATTAATTAATGCGTTATTGACGGTTTACAATACATACATGTATTTATTGCTTCTTTATTGACATTTAAGTTGTTGTTGAATAATTATTTTAACGAATGATGCCGATAAATGTTAACGTCAAAGTTTAGAATAAACTTAAATTCAATCGTTTTTATTGGTTTTTTTTTTTTTTTACAACAATTACTAAAAGCTTCACAAGAAAAAAAATTATCATCGATGCCATTCTTGTATACATGGTCACTAATTCGTTTCTTATAATTTTGAATGAGAACAAAATAATTTAATTCACATTTATTGGCAACTTTTAGTTTTTAGGTGATTTTCTCATCTTTTTGGGTCATTTTAGAGATTTTGGAGTTTTTAAATACGAAATATGAAGTCGCAATTTTATTTCAAGGTTTTTGCACGCCAATATGATTTTTATAAAAACGCTACAAATTATAAAGTAGGAACTTATAAATTACGAAATCTAGGTACTCGCGTTTTGTATTATATTATTGGAAAATATTTGAAATGTTTATGAAACAGATAAGATCTAGTTATCCGTAAAACTTTTTTCTTTTTTTTTAATTTGGAATAAAATACAAATATTGCCAATACTGTTCAAAAAACAATAATAATAAATTAATATTTATATTAAATTAATGTTCAAAAAATAAAAATACGATTGTATATAATATTGAACATTCATATAGGTATATAAGCTTTAATAAATAAATTTAAAATCATTTTTACATTGATTTTTTTTTTTTTGTTTTCAAATATTATTTTCATTTTTTTTAAGTTCAATGAAATCACAGCCCTTATCATCAGATATCTTTTATGTAATCATTCAGTACCGTGACCAATAATTTCCGGTACGAGTTTAATAACGTTTTTACCCGTGTCGACTAAAATTCAATGACGGTCTGTAATGAAATCCGCGTTAAAATCGAGAAGTTATAGGTAAACGGATACAATATTTTAGGCCCAGGACGTCAAAAACCAGGACGCGCGTGCGTGTGTGTGTGTGTGTGTGTGTGTAAACCGTTGTGTTCGCAGACGACTTCCGGGGAGGAAGTAAAATATAAATAAAACCCACGGTGGGGGGTCGCACGCACGGTGGTGGTGTCAGCGGTCCGATATCGCCCTTATCGTCTCTCTCCCCCGCCCAACTGCTACCGCAACCCCACCCCCTCACCCCCCCCCGTGGTTCCCGTACGGCCCTAATAATGTTTGTCGCCGAATTGTCGCGAAGGTAATACGGGGCCGTCGTGACACGAGTTTGCGGACACACAAAAATGGACGCGAGGGAGAAGCGAATGGGGTGGTCTTGCCGCGGCCACCGCGTGCGGTATATAAAAGCAATATTTCAGTTTTGACCTATATCGCCGCCGCCGCCGCCGGGGTCGAGTGCCGGCCGCGTTTTCCCCCATCCGTCACAGGCGGCGGCCACCGTTTATCCGCTCGCGTGCTCACTCACGCTTAACGTTTCGTGTGAATAAGGTGTGAAACGACGAGGAAAGGAGTGTGGTGAAGAGGGACAAAAAAAATAAAATAAATATTTTTATTTTATTTTTCTCACCCTCTCCCCCCCCCCACGTCTCGAACACTACACTGTGGAGACCGTTTGATCTCGCCACCGCGCCGTCGTCGGGTCAAAGTATCGTACGGTGGACGCGCGTCTAACGCCACTATAAACGGCCGACGATTGTTTTAATATTCACTTTTTATTTTCTCGCCCGAAAACTGCCCTATAATAATTACGGCCCGGAATTCGCCGCGCTTTTGCGTTTCTGTCCCTCGTGCAGTTCTTTCCGCCACAGTTCGTACGCTCTATGTAATTTCATACTTAGGCCACTCAAAATGCGATTCGTCAAACTTTTATTTACCCATATGCTTTTCAATCCATTCGAATAGAGTTGTATCGAGTCATCTTTTCTTCATTGTGTGGCTCACCGATTTCGAAAAATAAAATTTAGGGTCACTTGAAATTAAGTTTATTGTATTCGTAAACAATAATAACTTATTAATTTATAATTTTATCATAGTAACGAACAAAAAAAAAAAAAAAAATACCCAGTAAAAACGTTATTAATCAATTTTAGAAGTGTTTAGGTAATTTTTAGGAATCGTTATGTTATTTTAAGTCATTCTAAAATATTTATTTATATTTTTAATATTTTTTTCACAAACTATTTAATTAATATTTTAGGTCATCTAGTTTCAAACATTCTTCATGCCTAACACTTCATCACGGGATCACGGGTACGCGTGAATTATACGACATATACGTAATTCTGGTTTATTTCTGCGCTACGTATTTATAAAGTCCGTCCAACGATATTATAAATTGATATAGGGTTAAAATGTCATCACGCCAAATCGCAATTAAAATTTCCGACGTAACGTTGAAATGTAATGCATAAAAGTATATATATATTTTATTGATAATACATTTTTCAAGTGAAAAAAACTACGTATGAATCATATAGATACTCACATACTGTACTTTTAAATAATATTATCAGTATGGCCGTAGTTATATACATGTCACATGCACTACAAAATTTGACAATATTAATTTGACTTGGCTACTATGGATATTTTTTGTGTAACAGATATAATTCGTTCGACAAAGAGCAATAGGTAATCATAGGAAATCATTAAAACAAAACCGAAGTCAAGAAGGATAGGTCGAGAATTAAAAAAGATGAAAAAAGTCCGGCTTTCTTGCCTTTACTTCACTTTGCTTTATTTTATTTTACTTTTTTTTTTTTTTTTTAAGAAATAAAAAGCTATTGCATTTACAATGCTGTTTTATTTATTTGCATTTTTATGTAACCTTTTTATAATACCATCTGAAACCAGTTTCTGTAAAAAAAAAAAAAAAAAAAATGGACCAAACTTTTTTTAAAGTTGAGTTAAGTTTTACTAAAAACAAAAAAAATAATAATAATAAACATCATTGCTTTATTGTTCCACTCAGAAAAAATATCATGTTTAAAGATATTATAATATATTATTACGCCTGATTATATAGCTCACTGTTGTTTTTGAATAATGAATACTAAATTGCGACTATAATTTTAATATCTGATAATTCAAAATAATTGTTAGTGATTTTTTTATGTTTTTTAAAATAACACGAATTTTCACGCAATCTGTTCACACCTAATAGACAGAAGTCGCTGAAAACAAAAACAAAACAGAAACTCTTTGATGTTAACCGCTTTAGGGTAGACGAGATAATGTTTCTAAAAACACTAACTTCATTGTGTCACTAGTTTAGATAATGTTGCGGGATTGTTTCCATTTTGTCGCAGATTTGCCGGAAAACATTGCTGTTTGGCTTGTCGGTCTGGTGTAAACGCGGCATTATAAGTTGGACGTTTACAACGATCATATTGTTTTACTTTTTTTTTTAGTTTTCCGTACATCATATTATAATTGCGTATAATATGTACATATATAGTTAAAACAGTACTTCTCACTAAACATAATCGTGTACCCATATTATGAACGCAAAGCCGAGTAGTCCATACACGGCACACGAGCACACATTTACCAGAGGACGTTAAAAACTTTTTTTTTTTAATTACTCCCAAAACATTTTTTAATTATATAAAATGAAAAATGATTTTTTTTTTTTTTTAAACACTTACATTATTATGATTATGGAATCAAAAAAAAAAGCAAGTTAAAATATTAATGTTGAATTTTATCTAGCAAAAAAAAAAAAAGCGAATTATTGTGTATACATCATATATATTCATTATTTATTAATAAAATTATAAAAACACTGATGGATAATGTATAGTTTACTATGATGTATACGCATTATGTACAAAATAGTTTGTGATGTATATTGATATATTTTTAATAAAATAACTGAAACACTTGATACAAAATCAAAATATATAAATAACTAATAACAGCGTATACATGTCAAATCATATTTACTACGCATCAATTCATAGCACTCACTTATCCTTTGTATGTACGTGTGTACGGGTTTCGAGAGATGATGCTTGCATTATAAAAGCACTCGTCCAATAAACTAAAGTAAAAATACTAGAAAATAATGAATAATCTATATGAGGTGAAAACGCTATCGCAGGTATAGTAATGGAATGTATTATAAATATATATAATATTAAAAAGAACATGTACAAAAGACTCGGGTATTCAACGTTTTAACAACGTGTTTTCGTATTTTACTATATAGAATTGATTAAATTTCGAGAGTGCATGTATAATTTTTATTTTTTGAAAGAGCAAAACAATTCATATCACATTTTTTGTGTAAAATCAATATATTTCATAAAGTTTTGCTCTCAAAATTCAATGACACGACAACAGTAGTGCGTACCATTATCTGAGGGCAATGATAATAGTCGGTTATATAGTCCACAAAACTAGGTGGAAAGATTATTAAGAGGCAATTTAATGATATTGTTTTTTTTTTTTTTTTTTTTTTTGACTAAAAATACGCGAAGATAATTTTGTTTTTACATTTTTTTTTTTTTTCAAAAAGTTCTAATTGTTCATATCACCCTGGAGGTGTAATACGATGAAAAAAAAAAAAAAGTGATTTATAATGCATGTGCAATAACGCTCTTCTATATTTATGACACGTGCTTGTTTGTGATATTTTCAAAAGTGCACTCATTTAAATGGCGTTTAAAGCCCACCGATAAAAAAAAAAAAACGCCACGCCGCGTACCGTAAAATATCCACAATTCCCTTGGTGAAATTAAAGCGCAAGGCTTTTAGTAATAACAGCAGAGTCGTTCGATCAAAACGTTATAAAAAAAAAAAAAAAAAAATGAAATAAATACTTTTAATTCCAAGAAACCGATAAAATATTTTACCCTTTCGGTTCTTTTGCGCAGTAAGAACTGAACACGCGAAACGTGTATAATTTATGGAACATATTTTACTATATTGACGTGATATAACGTTATAGCTGTATAACGAAAGCTACTGAAAATTCTAGCCGACGTCGTACCGGAACTACATAAAAGTTACATAAATTTAAATTTATTCAAATCGACTTCGGGCGCGAGGGAACAATCGTTTACGGTTTATAAGGGTCTGCGACAACAATGAAATTTCCCACCAAATCACGTTTTCACACTTTCAATATTACTCTCTATAGGTGTAATAAACTCGGAACAAAAGTTCTTTCGTCCAAATTGAAAACGACAGCATTTACACAAGAATTATTATGCTACTTAAGAATTAATTACAACGGAGTTCAGTCTCTAAAATGTTTCAATTCAAAGAGATTTTAATTACAGTATTAAACAAATAAACTTGTTGTGCTTTTAATACTTTATATTATGAATACCATTTCTATTTATTATTATTATTATTATTATTATTATTATATTTTACTTACTAGGCTACTAAATTAAAATTTGGTTTTGTGAAAATCTCTAAATTTAGCTATCTATTTTTCATCAAGGATAATTTTTTCCATGATCATTGAAGTTATGCTAGAGCACGTTTATTAACAAAGTTCGCTTTAATTGTGAAAAGTGCCATTAGATTTGTATTTATTACGATTTTTAGATCTATTTTGAATATTTCTCTCGTTAAAAACCACGACCAACTACGTTGCGTATTAACCAACAATTACTGAAACTGTTTCTACATTAACTTTGAAAACTCAACAAAAAATAAAACACAACATTCAAGCAAAAAAAAACAATTTTATTAAAAAATTGTAAAGATTATAATGATAAAAAAAATACGTAAATATATTTTTTTATTTTTTACTCGGCCAGTTTTATATTTCATTAGTGAATGAGAAAAGTAAAAAAAAAAAAATTGTTAGAAAAAAATGGTTTTCTTTTTTTTTAATATTTTCAAAATTTTCTTGCGTCAAAATATTTCTCACAGCATTCTTATCTACCTAAATATAAATTTTCATAATGTTTTGATTAAAATAAGATAGTTTCCAGGTCTTTTTGGTCAAATTTTGACTGGTTTTTCCCAAATTTTGATAAAACTTTTGAGAATTTTGAATAAAAACCTTTCAAAAGTACCATCTAGAGACTAATCGCGATTCAAAAAGTTGCTGTTTGAATCTTTTGGACAAATATATACAAACAAAAAAGTGTACACATAAAAAAATAAAACATCATTGTAATGACACTAGCTTTTTCGTTTCTTTAACAATTTAAAAATAGAATGTAACATTCAAGAAAAAATAGTAACATATCATTTTATATACAATCAGTTATCAAAATATATTTTTTTTTTTTATATTTCAAAATGGTAATTATTATGATAAGAAATATTGACGATAAACCGTCGGACTATTGTAGACAGTGGCGAATACAAGGGGAGGGAAATAGGGGCAATTGCCCCCCATTCACAAAATAGGTTTTCTGTTTGTAAGAAATAATAAAAATGTATCACCTTTTTTTTTCTTTATACTTGTTTTTGTATCTTCAAAGTCGAATATTAGTTCTCATTTTTTTTTTTTATTTTACAGTTGTTGAAATAGTTAGGCTCTGAATGAGAATTACACCCAATACCCAACATTTATTTTATATCACCTATTTTTTTTTTTTTTTTTTTAGATTCTGAATGAAGTGAAGAAACTAGTGTTTTTACAATGATGTTTATTTATTTTTTTTATTTTTTTTTCTGTTTACAACTTTTTTTATAGAAATAATTGTCCAAAAATTTCAATCAATAACTTTTTGAAACCGGATTTGCCTCTAGATTGTACTTTAATGAGGTCATTTTTTGAAGTTCTCAATTCTTCAATTTTTTGGGGGAAAAAAACTACCCAAAATTTGACAAAAACGACTCGGATACCATAATTTTTTGATCAGAATTTTATGAAAATTTAAACATAAATAGAAAATCATATAAGAAAGATTTTGGCGCAAGAAAATTTTGAAAATGTGAAAAAATATTTTAGACATTTTTTGAATTTTTTTTTTTTTTTATTATTAATTTCCTTCGTTCAGAATCGTTTTACTGAAGAAATGATTTATCGTTTCTTTAAAATTTAATACCAAGAGGATACCACCCGTCGTGCGAAGTACACCCATCGTGCGAAGTATATCCGGCTTTTTTTTTTTTTTGATTTTTATTTAAAATTGCTCCTACCGTTCACGGCCACCCCTGATTGTACAGTTGTTGTTTTTATTCTACATTATTATTTCTATTGGTTGTGGGGCTACTTATTGCCAATGTTACCATTGTCCCGTATACAATCGAACTCGGTCTCCCCCACATTACAATATTTTGCCACGCGGTTAGTACACTCGACGAAATTTCGCCCGTTCGTCTTTCGAATAACGAAAAAAAAAAAACCCAAACGGTTATTTTGCTTTGTCTGTATTATATACAAACGCATTACAAAGCCGGTTTCGGCATTTTATCGTCTTCCGTAACGACGAGGATAGTAAATAGGAAATGCATATCGGCGTGTTCGGAACTCGTACAATATAATAATATATTATTATTATTATCGTTGGTTCGACGCGCGCGCGCGCAATAATTCATTTTATTTATAGTGTTCGTGCGATTGAAAAATAAACGCACGCAGAGTGATTTTAATATAATATACGAAATTCGACAAAAGTATTGCGTGCCGATGAATTAGTTACTTTTGTCGGTGGTGCCACGCAGTCCATTTACTCGCGGGTGGTGGGGGTACTCGACAACACTGGGGCGGTTTACACGCATAAAGCGCCCCGCTGAGAACTGGAAATGTGTTTTTGACAAAACCTTCTCATGCGAAACCGTTCAATTTTCGACCGACTCGCCGTCCGCTTTTTGGACAACAATACTTATCTGCGCGCGATCGTAATATTGAAAACACTTCCAACCGCGGAAAATTTAATTTTCTCTAGTCCACGTCGGGCTAGTTTCGGTTCTGAAAACGCGCGACGCGCGATCCACCGTTTGTGTTCGGACCGTTAAAAATATGCGTTCGTATGACCCCACTTTTTTGGCCATTAAAATGCAAAAATTTGGATTTTCATTTTGAAATTTCGGAAAGACTATGTTTTCTATAACTTTGTTTTTCGTGTCGCCTTAAGGAAATGCTGTGGTGATACGAACTTTTTTTGTTTCAAATGAAAACCTAATTTTTTAATTACAGAATTTTAGTCAGGTAATTTTTCTGTTGATTTTTAGTGTAATAAAATCAAAATTCGAAAGAGTATATTTCGAATAACTCAAAATTTAATACTTAGTATAAAGGCCATTTAGATTATAATGATTATACCAGCTAGCACCTAACCGATTAATTCGCAATTGTAAAATATAATTATGTACATACTTATGAACATTTCGACTGATTAAAGTTTAATTGTGTAGATTGATAATAATTACGTACTAGGTAGGTGACGAAATATGTGTCCAAGACACTATTGTCCTTAATATTTAAATATTTGAATAATTAAAAAAAATACTCGTTCAAATTTTGACTTTAATACATAAAAATTCACAAGAAAATGATCTGAATAACATTCCGAAGTTTAAAAAAGGGTTTTCGTTTGAAAATAAAAAGTTTGACTTGCCGCAGGACATTCTTAAGGTGTCATGAATAAAAAAAAAGTTAGTAAAAAATATAGTTTGCATTGTGACTTTAACATTCTAGAAAGCAAATTCCAAATTTTTGCATTTTACGGTAAAAAAAAAAAAGAAGGTTGCAGGCTTAAAAGAAATCACACTGTAGATCCTACGAATCGCGATATGAGGCAAAAACAAAAACACGGAATTCGGTTATTATTATTTCTTTTTTTAGAAAAAAATTCGTGTGTACCGGGTTCACGCGCAGTACATAACACAACCCTAAAATATTATGCATAACCTTTGAAAGATGTCGCGGGGCGCCATTGTTTTTTGTCCGAACGTTTCTCGCCTCACCCGAGTTTTGTAATAATAATAATAATAATAATAATTCGCCGAGGGTCGTGCTGCAGGACGCAAGCGTGGTACTATATACGCTATCCCGCGAAATGTTTAAAACGTATATATATATATAACTACACTCACGGTTTAATTAAAACCCGCGTCCCCGTGCCCCGGCCGCATAAGCCAAGATTAAATCGTACGTCACGCGTTTATGATGAATTAAATGTAAAACGACAGACCACGCTCGTATTATTCCTAAATAAACGAGAGCCCTAGTGTATAAAATACCACCGTTTTTCCCGGACTCCGACGACGTCATCGTTTACCTGGGCCGGGTCAAGCGTCAACAGAGTTCATGGATGACGAATAAAAATGACGCCCTCTCTTCCAAATTAAAAATCAAAAAAAAAATAAATAAAAATATTATACTTCGCACGTCGAGTGGGATACTCTCGACACGGGTGTATTTAATATTTTAAAGAAACGATAAATAATTTCTTCAATAAAACGATTCTGAACGAAGCTTCGACTAATACACACAATAATAATTATTAGTTTTGAAGAATTTAGCTTAAATGGTAAACTATAAAGTAAACTATAAATTATTTTATTACATACAACGTTTACGTAAATCTAAAATTTTGATTTTCATTTATTCACATACACAGAATAAATACTCCATAAATAATTTCAAATCACAATAAAATATAAACATCACAATAAAATTAAATAAAGTGGCTATTATTATCGTAAATCAACATTTATGCACTGTAACATAATTTTAACTAATGTTTATCATGAGTTGACTTACGATTTTCGGAATTTTTTCAGGTCAATTAGACATATATGTCAGTAAGACCATATTAAATTTTCAAGTCTTAATATCAAAAATCAAAAATTGTATTAAATAAAAACTAACAAAAAAATAGAAATTTTCAAAATGCTGTACTTAACTCAAAATTGATCATATATTTTTGATATTTATATGAAATATTTTCGTAGCTCTTAATAGTAGTTGGTGAAAGTTTCGAGTCTCTAGCTGCATTATTTTAGAAGTTATGTCTAAAAGTAATTTTCGACTTTACGGAAATCGCATATTTCGCCGTTTTTTTGTCAATTTTTCGGCAGATTTTCTTCGTTTTTGGAAAAAGCATTGAGAAATTATTGGAAAAATTACCTCTTCATAACCTCTCCCCGTTTTCAGTGTTCTCGAATAATAGTGAAAAACACTTAACACCTGCACGCGTCACCGTGCGGTTGCACATTTGCTGCGGTATAGTTGTCGAAACGAATTCGCGAAGTGCGGACCAAAAAAGTGCGGACAAAAAGACATTTAGATTCTCGACGTGTACGTTGAAAATTGTAACGCGGTGGCCTCGATTCCACAAGTTTCGAGTTAGGAACGAAACAAATGCGTATAACAATAACGATGAAATGTGTGTTCACACGCGAATTGCGTTGGTGGAATAACGTAATATAACAAAGTGTATTTGGATGTGTAATGTCGAATGCGTTGTATTGTGCGGCTATTTTCGAACATTAGGTTTGGCGATGATTACGACGACCGAAATACGTAAAACCTTAAACGCGGGCTTAACGTAAACATTTGGTAAAAATCGACGTTGGTGGCGCCAAACGAAATGAACTAAAACAAAAGTAATAATGTCTTCTTTTTTTTGTGTTTTTTTTTTTTTTTTTAATAAAAAGCAATTTTATTCACTAAAACACAGTAATTTTTTATTCGTTCAGTCTTTACGCACGCGATTGAACAATAGAAATAAATAGTTAAAAATAAATTATTTTAATGAGGAATGAAAATGTCGAGAGTAGGAGATCGAATATCTGCGAAACCCGGAGACTAATAATTACGAATACAGGTAAGCGCATAAATGTAGTTTTAGAAAATTTTAGAATAAAACTGCAGTGCTCGAAAAAAAAAAAATATTTCGTTCGATTTAAAAACAAGTCAGTTTTTTAAATCATTTGTACGTAATAACTACTGAATTCGATAGAAAAAAGATCAGGAGCAGGTTACATAACGATTTATGACAGAAAATAAGTTTCACTCACATCGATATCGGTCTTTTATAGTAATGAAAATAAGCAAAAACAGATTTCACGTTAAATTCACTCGTACGGTAACCCACAATACTTATTTATGAGCGATTAATAACATTTAAACTCATCGATTTGATCGTATAATGTCGATCGCTTTTTGAATTCAGGGAATTCCTAGTGGTACTCGACGGTGAAAAGGTCGGGAACCGCTGGCATTGTTTATAATTTAGTGGAAATAAAAATGGTGATATTATAATCTTCGGCACACCGGAAAGGACCAATTAAATTGGCCGCAACGGATTGCTGTTCGGACCGAAGTGGACGGAAACGCGGGAACGAATACAACGACGACGGCGGAGAGGAAGGAAGTTCGAGTGCGTTAGAATATCGGCATAGATCCGGGGGGGGACTTAACTGTCAGATATTATTGAACCCGTTCGGAATCCTTCAATTTATACTTCCGTCCTCGCGCTAATACGATAAACTGCGCCACCCGGGTGTGTATCTGGATTACTCCGGGAATAAATGAGCAACAATATTCTTGAAACCGACGGGATCGACCTGCAGCGTCCAATGCGCCGCCGCCGTGCAATAACCGCAAAAATTATTTCCCCCGCACTCGTTCGAATGCGTATACCCAGAAGCGTATTTGAGGAGGGCTGGATGGCTAACTCCTTGGGCTCTTTTTTATTCACCGAAATGTAATATTGTACTACAATTATTTGTTATTACATTTATAATAATAAACCAGTGATCTGCCAGTGAAAATTTTTCGAAAAAGAAGAAAAGGGCGATTTTGCAAATTACTTTGTTACTATTTGTAACTAATACGAGTGAATAATAATTAATTAAAAAATTTATTTCGAGTGAATTCTAGAAAAACTTATTAAAATTAAGTCAATTTGTCATTGATAACAATGATTTTTTTTTCAGTTACGAGATTTTAACAAAGTAATATACATTATTTTTTGTGAAATATCTCATTAGATATGCATCATTCAATTCTTTCACTTTTGTAATAAGCACGAATTTTCACATAAAATCTAGTTGTATATTATCAATTTTATGAACGTGACATAGTTATATGGTCTATTTAATAGTTCGGAAGGCAAATAACAAATATTGTATGATAAGACTGGTGAAAGATTGTTTCAAGTTAAGATTTGAACAATTTACAAATTCGTTTTAGGAGCTAAAAATAGATTTTTGAAGCTGACTGATCTGAAGTATTTGAAATTCGACCAGAATAACAATATAATTTCATTTTTATGAGATTGTACACTGATCTAACATATACTGATATACACGTATTGAATTTAAAAGTTGAACTAAAAAATTATTTTGGTGCATAAAACATTTCTAATGAAGTTACAAGTTCAGCAATTTTTTTTTTTTTTTTTGAAGAGTAGGGGTTCTTCTTAAATTATAATGCATAAGTAATTAACTAACATATTAATACAGAAACAAATTTTGCCACCCCTGAATAGAATCACTCTAGTTATGCCAATGATAATGTAACGTGGTACTCGTACTGCAGTGTAGACCGATTAAGCGTGTAATATAATATTATCACGTCGCGTCGTCGTCGCACGGTGACACGCCCACGCCAACAGACCGAGAGTGTGCATAGTGATTGTGGTTAAATAATAATAATAGTAATAATAATAATAATAATGACAAATCCTTCGCCACGCGAAATATGTTACGTACTTATAATATCTTATCAGGTCAATGAGCAAAGGGTGTTTGGGGCGGGGGGGGATTACGCCGCGCTCCCGTCGTTCCCGCACACGCACGCGCCAGTATGTTATTATAATAATCATATTATTGTGACGTACGTTATTCATATTTTTATATCGTTAGCTTGTTATTATAATTCGTATCGTACAATCATCGTAGGTAGAGTAGTTTTTAAACGTTCCGAATTGACTTTTCAAAAATGTCCTGGATTATAATTTTTTACAGGATATTTTCATATTTTCCTGTTTACATTTTGTTATGAGAGTATATTATTATCATGGAATACATAGAATATCGAAAATCGTTTATGCCACCTTTGGTGTTTTGCAGGTCCCATTGCTATGTTAATGATGCAGTTTAATATTACAATAATGATGAAATCTAATATTCAAACTATAAAAAATTTATTAATTTTCTTACACTCTTGAAATAATTTTAAGTAGCGTTACAAACATTTAAACAATAAATGCCTTTCAATAGACCGATTTTATATTGCCTTTGGAATAATCAAGTAATTATAAACACGTATATGAAAAGTAAATAATTTGTAAATACAACCCTTTAATATTAATTTGTTTAACATTTTTATTCATATACATGAAATTCAACTTTCAATATGAATTTTATATTTTCAGATTCCTAGTGGACCATATTTAATCAGGTTAGAATATTGTATACAAGGTCTACTTATACCCATTTATATTTTGTGTTAAAATGAAATGAAATAATTTTAAATATTATAAGATCTTATTCTCATTTTTTTAAAAACACAGTTAAATTAATCTTTCTCACGAGTGATAAAATAGACAGAAATTATTTTGTCACTGAGTTGTTAAACATATTCAAAATAAAACTGATGCTTATTATTTTCTACGATTCGCTGAAGCTTCCCTCAAAATCGATTTATTGAAGAAATCATTTATCGCTTTTTTAATATCTAACATATTCACAATATATCTGGTCTATAGTATGTCTAGATTTTTAATTCCTAGAGCACTATCAATTTTAACTTAATATATGTATATATTGTAGCAGATAAATTAAAGGTCACCAAAGAAAATTTAAGTTTATTATTCAATTGAAACGTGTACAGTGTATACCTTGTAGGTAGGCACACCTTTTATATTGTATTCAATAATAGATTCGATATTTATAATAAAAAAAAAACTTTGTCATCAAGCATAAGTTAAGTTTCGTTATTTAAGCACATACTCGCATGTACGAAATTAATTTTCAAAAAGATTTATGACTACTTTGGTTATTTATGTGGCTTTTCTCGCCTCTTCGAGTTATTGTTGTGAAACGTGCAAAATAACTTTTCGAGTGTTTTACAGATTAAAATGTTTCCAAGACCGGGAAGTAGCGGAGATTTCTCAAAGTTTTAAAATGTTTAATATGTTTTAGATGATAAATTTTCGTTGAATAAATCACATAGATAATTTTTTTTTTTTCATTCATCCAAAGTATCACTGGTTATTATACAAAAAAAAAAAATAAATAAATATTTTATTTCCGTTTTATAATAATTACTTTTATTATTATTTTCCTACTATTCACGTCCGGCAATTGTTTTGCACATTAAATATTCGAAACGTGTTCGTAATACGTTTGTATTTATACACCCGTCACCTGGAGTATAGAAATATCAAGTTCCTATTCCTCAAGTGAACATATTATTTATTATTTATGGGAACGTATGCGTTTATAGTTTAAGATACAGACGACGGAGCCAATGCCAAGTATTAAATGGATAGATTTTTTTTTGCTTTTTGCAACAATTTTTTTTTTTTTTAATTTTAACGACATCGTCGTATTAATGCGTTCATAATAAATTGCTCATAAATTAGCTGATTTTATTGACGTTTAATCGTTACATGTATGTATTACAACACTTCGTGTCGCAGTGACGGCTAATATATACAGGGCGAATACGTGTAGGCGTTAAAATATTGGAATTAAATCGGAAACGATTTTTTTTTTCTAATACCAGTGAGTGCATCATAACGATATCTAAAAATAGAATTGTCGCTCGTTAAAATGTCGGATTACAAAAAAATAATGCTCAATCCACTCGAGACTTATTATAATATATATAATTATAATTGTTTTTACGACGATGAGACACTGCAGTCGAAAATGAGTTTATATTTTTTCGAAATTCGAACGCGTTAAACCGGAGCTGAATGAAATTACGTTTATAAAACAGCTATTGTGCGTTTTGTAATTTGAGTCCGTCATGCGATATGTATAAAGCGACGAAGACGGTGTCATGTTATTATGTACAAACACACAGACACACAATAAAATATTATTATACACTTGTCAGTATAAATATCGTGTTCGCGTACGCCAAGTGTGGACGAGTTGCAGATTCGTTTGCCGTTTTTATTTTGTTTAATTTTTCGATTACCGATTTCATTCATTATTTCGGTTTCGTATACGAAGCGCGAATAGAGATATCGTAGTCAGATCGAATTTTCAGTCGGGGCAAAACGAATTTTTCGGAGAGCCAAAAGACGAAAAATCCAATAAAAATTATATTTTTAATTCATTTTTTAGGGAGCACAATTCCCCCCTCATAACTACGGACCCGGCTACGAGATAATAGTTTGGCTACTTAAATCGACTTGTGTACTTACGTTGTGAGCTCGATCTTCGGATGATATTCTCCAGGAACGTGTTTTGAGGGGCGACCAGACCTCGTCGGCCCCCTGGCATAATGGGTGCACCTTTGTTACCCAGGAGGAGGCCGTTAGCAATTTTTCTTCGTGTCGGTCGCGCGCAGGGCCATTTTGGCGGGAAAAATCACACGACGCAGATGTGTGTGTGTGTGTGTGTGTGTGTGTGTATGTATGTGTGTTTGTGTGAGTGTAACGCGGTTACGGGTTATTATTCATTCGTCCGGGGCCGTCGTGAACGAAAATAATACTCGCGTGTACATATAAATGTTTTACGTGTACAAAATTACCGGGCACGCTCGGTATCGAATTTAGAGAAAAATATAATTTGTATTATTATTTTGTACACACGTTTATAAGTGTGTGTGTGTGTGTGTGTGTGTGTGTGTAAGTAAATGTTATAAAACGACGTAACGTAACGTTTTATCGGTCAAAAAAGAAAACAGAAAAAAAATCCAATGAAAAAATCAAGCATTTTTAGATTCAGAATAAAATTTTTATATTGACCTTATATTATAATACGGATGTAAAGGATATCGCTGTCTAAATCTGAGTGTGTGTGTGAAAGTTACTGGGTATGTGTGTGTATATGGGGGTGAGTGGATGTGTATACGGAGGTGTGTGTGTGTGTGTGTGTGTGTGTTGAGTGTATTTGTTCGTATGTGTGTGTGTGTGTGTGTGTGTGTGTGTGTGTGTGGCGAGTGCTCGTGTGTGTATGTCCCCCGAAACTGCAGTAGTTATCGTCGTCAGCCGCAATCCAAGTGTTCGCGTTTGTGTTTCTTCATAATCGACGGCGGTCGGTCCGGACGACGAAGTGGTCGGCGGCAGGGCGGCGGCCGTCGTCCGTGGTGGCCGATCGGTCGGATACGGCGGCGGCGGCGGCGGCGGTGGTGGTGGCGGCGGCGGCGTGCCCGTTCATCGGAGGAGGGGCCCTAGGACGACGACGACGGCGGCGACAGCTGCTGCTGCTGTGCGTGTCGTGGTTGGCGTTCCGACGGCGGCGGCGACGATGTCGTGAAGGACGAGGACGGCGACGGTCTCATCTGTCCCCGGCCACTTGTGCGGCGGCAGCAGCAGCAGCAGGTCGGGCCGTCGTCCGGCGGCTGGCGGTCCGACCGGAACCGTTCGCGACGACGTTAACAATCCGTTCGCGCCGTCCGAGTCGGCCGTCCGAGTTGACCGTCGCGCGGGCGGCCGTCACGGACCCGGTGCGAGGCTGGCCGGCGATCCGTGGTGCCCGGTGACGTGGTACGCGGCGGCCGACAGCTAAACCTTGTCCCCTGGAACAAATAAGAGACGAGGGATTAATACTGTTAATAATAAGAAGATATCCTGGAAATGTCAAGAAAATCGGCACGTTTTGACTGTGCGTAGATCAGGACTAAAATTGAACCGTTTATATTATAGAAACCCACGTTCACCTCTTTTGGGATTAAATAATGGAAAATTAAGTAATAGATATATTGTTAAATTTCAATATTATTTAATTAAAAAATAACGTTTTCCGTTTTTACTCCGTTTACCCCCTTAGTGGTCACTAAGGGGGTTGAATATCACAAAACCCGTTCGTAGCGCATTTATTTATATATTCTTCCTACCTGTAAAATTTCATCTTCATAGGTCATATGGTTATATGATCATAGGTTATAGTAGTCAAGTGGTTTTCGTAATTTATAGTAGGTTGTATAAAAAAAAAAAAATAATCACTCTCTTTTTATAAATAATATAATATGTATAGTGTATACACTATACATATAGTTAGATAAGGTTAAAATAAATTAATTATACACTCATTTTCAGTGTAGTGTTTTTTTTTTTTTTTTTTTTTTAATTTTTATTAATTGTTATTTGTTTTTTTTTTTTTTTTTTTTATA